>JACXGM010036398.1:0-11396 GCA_016801145.1 Umbra pygmaea
TGCCGTGTCCCGCTCCTCTCCCAGTGCCGTGTCCCGCTCCTCTCCCAGTGCCGTGTCCCGCTCCTCTCCCAGTGCCTGTGTCTGCCCCTGTCCCTGTGTCTATGTCTGTCTGTCGGTCTGTGTCTGTTTGTGCTGTGTTTTTGCAGTTTCCTGTGTCTGCTGTGGTTCCGGTGCCTGGTCCACCTTCGCCTCGGCTTCCGCTTCTCCCTTGCTTGGCCTGACCTTCGCCTGCCCGGACTCGGCCATCCGGTCCGCTGCTGCTGGCTCCGTCCTCCAGCCCTGTCTACACCTGGTGTCCGGTGGCGTGTCCACCTTTTGGCGCCTCAGGAGCTGCGCCTTGGGGGGGGGGGGGTTCTGTAACGTTTCTTAGTTCCCCTTCCCTGGAAACTGCCACTTCCCTGGTCTATACTGCTCAGAACTACAATTCCCAGTCACCAGTTCTACTTCCTGTGGACTACAACTTCCCTAGTCAGGTCTCCAAAGAACTACATTTCCCATACCCGGACACAATTAGCCTAATTCCATTCACCTGCTCTCACTCACTCTGTATATAAGTCACACACAATCCATAGCCTCTTTGCGAGGTATTGTAAGTACGGTTTCTTCTTAATGAGCATTCATTAATGTATTGTTGTTCTGGTCTGACCTCTGCCTTGTTCATGGATTATTCTGCCTTTGGATTTCCCTATTGTACTTTAGCCTGATATTAACATTTTGCTATTCCGGTCTGACCCCTGCCTTGTTTTGAATTAATTCTGCCTTGGTTTGTCCTATGGTGCTTTAGTCTATAAGAGTTGCTGTTTGTGATTCTATCGGACCCCTTACTTTTGACTGTTCGTATTTAATAAACATTCTTGTTCATTTTTACCTCTGAGAAGTTTATCATTACAGTTTTTGTGATCGTTAGGAGCTGAAATTGAAATCACAATCAAAATTCAATAAATTGCACAGCCCTACTTGCAAGCAGGGTTTAGTGTGTATTAGTGGTTAGCGAAACCTCATCCTTCATGATCAATGAGATGAGTGTTCCCCAGGGTTCCATGCTTGGACCTCTCCTGTTTAGCTTATATGTAAACGACTTGACATCGATCTGTACAAGGTGTGAACTACCGATGTATGCAGATGATACTGTAATTCATGTCCATGCTAAAATCAAAGAACAAGCAGCTTCTAAACTAATTGAAAAAAATTGTAAACTTATCCAAATATGTTGATCACTCACTTGTTTCTTAATTTAAAAAAACTGTCTGAATGTTTTTTTCAAAGACACACTTTACTTCTGACTGTAATCCTAAGGTCTGTGTGTCAAATATCTCAGTATCATCTTTGACTCCACCTTGTCCAACAAGTGAAAAGGGTAATGCAAATAACTAAATACAATCTGGCAAATTTTAGGTATATAAGACGCTGCCTTACAAACTCAGTAGCAAAACTATCCCCCACTTTCTATATTGTATGACAAGCTGGACTCAAGCAAAATATACAACCCTTAAGCCTGTTCTCTCCATGTACAAACAGGCTCTAAAAGTGTTAGACAGAAAACAATACTTACGTACCATCACTGCAATATTCTTAAAAAATATGACATCCTTAGATGTGAAAATCTAATTAAATACAATGACACATCCCTTATATACAAGATCTTAAATGGCAAAGCTCCCCATCATTTAATACTTTTATTAAGCAAAAAATCCCAAACTATAGATCCACAAGATCTGCTCTGAGAGGACTGTGTAACCCCTTACAGGTCCAGCTCCCTCAGCTAATCATGGTTATCTGTAAGAGCATCTCATATGTGGAACACTCTGCCAAATGTTGACACAATTATTAGGAAATGGAAGAAGTTCAAGATGACGGTCAATCAAGATCTCACCTCGTGGAGCATCAATGATCATGAGGAAGGTGAGGGATCAGCCCAGAACTACACGGCAGGATCTGGTCAATGACCTGAAGAAAGCTGGGATCACAGTCTCAATGACAGACAGACTATTATAGTTGGAGAACCACCGTCTGCGCTGACACATAGACAATAACTCACAACGACCTACCTAACAAACACATACTAAATGAACTACAAGTAACAGGTGCATCTACTGTGTGTGGGGGGTGATGTCAGAAAGGTGGGGGAGCCTCAGAACAGGGAGATGTGACAATAGGCTTTTCAACCATTGAGCAGTTGTCTCATAAACATTTCCTAATTTGTGCAGCTCAACAAACATTTGTTGCACATAATTACTGTATTCTCAGGACTGTCCCACAGTGATGGCTGGGATTTTGGCCTGTCTGTCACCTCACATTTATGTCCAAATGAAACATGATATCATGGCTTACCAATTAAGGGTTCCTACCCACTCAGGTTAACTTAATAACACAGAATATATATGGGAATGTAGTTCAGTTAAATTTCACTCATAGGTGTAAACAATGGCTAAATCTCGCAACATTTTCAGGCTACTGAAAACATTGATGCAAGTTATCGGTAATAAGCAATTTGTATAGACTTCCATATTCTGCCCTCTTGTATAGATTTGTGAAAATGAACAGCATTTGAAAATAATTTCTAGAATGTTAAACACAGCTATTTGTATTGCTTTGAAAATATGAACAACCGTATTCTGGCCAATTGTATAGATTCGTAAAAATGAAAAACCATATTCTGGCCATTTGTATCGTGATTTGTTCGCCGACTAAAACAAACTCCTATCAAAGAGACAATTGAGTTGCACTGAACACTTCTTGACAGTAATATGTGAATTGATTCAAGCTGCTACCTGCTCTTTTCTAAGTTACGTATGATGAAAGCGCGTAATTGCGAGCCCTCCCGGAACCCATAGAGATTGTATTGAAAGCTCTGATATTTGAAAACAAAATGGACTTTACATGAGAGTCTATGGCTACGTTTACATGTGGGAGGCTATTCCTAAACAGACGTTTCACCCTCTCCGTTGTCAAAAATAACATTGTGCACACATTTTCAGAAGTGTTTGTTTAAACGAACCCATGAAAATATAGGCCTACACGATTCGGAAAAAAATATAAATTGCTATTTTTTTTCTTTGAATTGATATCACAATTCTCTGCCACAATTTTTTTCTCACGAAGAGGAATATTTATTGCACATATGAACCATGACAAAACAAATTGGCAGTAACAAACATAATTTATTTTTGGCACCTATAGCACATTGCGCATCACCACAAGCCTGTAAACATAGAGGCTTCAATGAATAAAGAAAATAAAGTACATACTGCCCATTTAAGTACAGTAGACTACCAAAAATAGTGACATATAACACATTGAAATAAATTTGGCCCTGATACAGGCTCTACCTGAACTCTTTGAACATATCCGTACAAAAAAATTATAACAATTTATCATGCAGGCCTATGTATATATGCCGTCAAGAGCATGGCAAACTTGTACATGGCAGTGTACCAAAAAGCTGAAGCCCACTTTTGGCGCAGGTGCAAGTTCTGGCGCATACTGTGACGTTGGCTGCCTAAACCTCTGTTTTTCTCAGTTTACATGCAAATGTTCAAACAAAGTTTTCTAAAATCTCCACTCTGGCCGGAAAATAAACGGGGGAGAGACTTCTGGGCCGATTGTCAACCTGACTGAAATCGCCCCAAAAGGGGCAGGATCACTTGAAGCATGACTTTAGCCTGATTGGACATATAGTGGCAGATCAAAGGTCTAGATCAGGGCCATTGAAAGAGAGAGTTGCGACATCTCCATTCCCTTCATCAGTCAGTTTTTTAAGAGCAATGGCGGATCATGGAGACCCTCAAAAGTTCCAAACAAACTGAGCTACTACACTTGTCACAGTAGAGAAGCATTGTTTCATCGGCTCCTTACTGAGGTAATAACTTTAAAATCCTAATTACTTTTGAAACCTGCATTACTGACACATTTTAGCTGACGTTATTGAATGCAAGTTTATAAAATTATTGAATTTAAATGTTTGAGGAAAACTAGCTAACGCCAACAGTTAACACGTTAGCCTATTCTGGTTTTTAAAATGATTACAGTACAGTACTGTCGAAGTCAATTACTTTAAAACAAGAATTACTTTATTACATTTGGGTTGAGTTATAAATATATTTTAGGCAATGTTAGTATGATTTTATTGTAAACATTGTAAAAAATTTGATGTAATAGTAATGTTAACAATAACCGTATTGAACCAAAACAGTACAGGGGTCACGGTTCGGTGCATAAATTTACATGGAGAATACACGGTATAAAATAAATAAAACTTGTGTGCAAATTAATTAATGTAATGCGGAACTACCGTTAAATACGCAGGTTGTTTATGGACACGTAATCTGTAGCCCCGCCTTAGCTCTGAAGCTAAGAAGCCGAGCTCCACCTATGTATGCAGTTTTCTGTCAGGTCGACGGCCCGGTGAGTGAGTCAGAGATGGCAGCATGAGGACAAGTATTAGTGTATGGTGAGTGGTGGCAACCCACAAGAGTTAGAGGACCTCTAAGATTGCAAGTTTGTGAAAACTTTGGTTTCCCAGTCAGTTACAGTCATAGATTGTATATCGGTTACAGTAGTACAGGGGATGTTCAGCGGTGTTCAGCAGGGGATGTTCAGCGGTGTTCAGCAGTTGTTGGGTATGTGAGTGGAAATAAATCTAAAATGTTAACAGATCTGACGCAATCACCCAGATGTGCTGGCTCAGGGGAGAGACTGAATGATATTGGTACAGCTTTGAGACATGCACAATAAAAAAAATGTGTTCCGCATTTTTGTTTAGTTTTTCCCTCCATTGTACCGAACTCGTACCGAACCGTAGTGTATGATCCGAGGTATGAACCGAACCGTGATTTCTATGTACCGTTCCACCCCTAGTACATACCATATAAGATCATATCTTGTAGTTGTTAATTGCAACATATTTTATGTTTTACATGAAGGGAATTTTATAAATGCTACTGAATACAATATCCTCACATCACTACCTTGCATAATATCTTGTTGTTGGCACTCCCTGTGACAGTCCAATTTCTCCTGCTCACTTTGATTAACAATTTCTTCCTTCTCTCACTTTCTGCAGGGAAGCGAAACATCCTGACCCCCTTCTCTGAGCGGGCGGTACACCCCCATGCTGCACATCCAACCATTGTACAAGCTGGCTACAAGAAAGACATTAAATTCTTTAAATTTATTTGTTAAAGTTTTAATAAGTCCATTGCCTATTTGTTTACAGGAATAACTGAATAACTTAATGTCAATGCCTGAAAACAAAACAAAAAAATACTTGGGTTAATGCTGCCAACTAATAATTTAATTTTTGAGGACTGTACAGTAAGTGCATTTCACTATGTACTCTTTTACTGTGCATTGATGCACCTGAAATTAATGTACTTGCTTTTTAATAGTAATTTTATTGTATATTTAATTTACTGAAGTATAAGCCTCTGTGTGCAATAGTACAATAAAGGTAAACTTAATGAAGAACAGCCAATTACTGAAAATAAATTTATGACATTTGCATCACTGTCATTAACTTCTTTTATAATAAATGACAGTACACTGATCATCATGTTTGCTGTACACTTGATTGCCCTCAACTGCCGTCAGTCATTTGATTTGATGCACTTGAAGAGAATCTGAATGGATGAAGATTTAACTTGGTTGACATTATCTGAAAGTACAAAAAGTAAACAAGATAACAGTGATGTTTCGAGGTATGATACAGAGCCATGGCGGGAGAAGCCCAACAGTTTCCTCCTGTCCTGCAAAACAGAGACAATATACAAGAGGTTTTGGGAATCCAAATAGACTTTAATGACAAATCAGCCTAATGACAGATCAGTAAAGCCAAGTCTACTCCCCGGGGTCAAGCAGACTCCAAATCTAAGGGTTACACTCAGTTTTATATCACACATGACTTCACTTTATGCCAACCCCTTGGGAGGGCTTTTCCCAAACTTCCCAATATAACTTATTCTATGACATCAGCTGGTCACTCCCTTATGTTAATAATATGGATTGACTTCTATAGACAATAGTGGCACAGTTCCAGGATCTTATAGAAATATCAGGCCCCTACCATTTAATACATATGATGGTACTCCAAATACATTTCATTAGAGCTTAATGCATTTCTGAAACTATTCCATTACAAGATGTTCTTATAGTAATTTGATAATTATACTGTCTACCATACTGATTGTCTGTGTGTGTGTGATCAAACATATTGATACATTCAAATACACAATGCCTTTCTTATGACAATCATTCATTCTTATAAAAATACTACCACAATGGCTAGCTAAAGCAGCATCAATATGACTAATAGGCAGCAACCCGCCATTAGTCACTCTAAGCTTCTATTGTACATTTTGCAATAATATGCTGCAATCCTATGTTGTAAATATTACAGACAATCTAAATTATCACTTTACAGCACTTTAAACAGCTTTCACATTATGGATCATACCAAAAATCGCTGTTGTTATAGCTAGTAGTGTTGTCACGATACCAAAATTATTGTTTAAATACCGATACCAAGTAAATTATTGCGATTTCGATACTTTTTCGATACTTTTCCTGAAAAGGGAGAAACACTCTCAAATATCATTGCTGTGCTTTATTTTAAAACCGGGACAACATTCTAATCATATAATAACCTAATATAAATACGTCACTGACAAACATGCACATGCTCGTAAAGATGGGCCGATAGCGCAACGCTTTACAGATTAGCCATAGATTGCCATAGTTGTAGGCTAAATCTGATTCACGTAAATGTTTCAATGGAAATGTAGAACTAGTCCAGCCCTATGCATATATTTCATATTGATGATAACAACAGTCTACTTCCTCATTGAGACCATGCTTATAAAGCTGTACACCTGTATATATTGCAATTTAAAAAAGAAAGAAAAGCGATTTAAATGCGATAATGCTTCCCTGCAATATGAGGTTGCACACAAAATCACCACCTAAAATGCATAATCATTCCAAAGACGGAGCCACGCATTAGCTATTGAAAAAAACTATTTTCCTCAGCATTTGTCCATTAGAGTTCAAATGGCGAAATACGAAATAGTTTCTCATTGCTATTTTCATGTAGCCTAATATTTGTAAAATTATAGGTAAAAAATATTAGAATCCTCAAGGAAATGCGCACATTTAAGTACAGGAACGAACAAAGGATGCAAGTTATTGGGCTATTGGGTGCATACTGTAAAGTAGAAAACGGCATGAGGAATGGCCAGGACCTAGCCTATGAAAGCCACCTTCAGGAAGGAAAGACAAATATCGGTAGTTTGCAACACTTCTGGTTATATGATTAATATTTATTATATATGATTAGGTCATTCCCTGTTTTGGAGAAAGTCACTTTGCCCATAGTTAGCCTACTATTTCTCTAGATAGCCTTGTCAAACTACGGTGGTGCAAAATAGTGACTTGTCACAAAATAAATCATAGCCTCCTCATTTGACTTAAGGGCATGAACGTGATCATGTTATCTTTCACATACTAACCTGTCAGTCTTTAAACTCCTTGTACTACAATTCGGCGTGCTTGTCGGCAAAGTGTTTTGCCAGGTTCGAGGTGTTGGCTCACTTTGTTTGCATTTGTTTGTAGCACTGACGACAAACAGGTCTCGACTTATAGGTAGCTTTGCCCTCACTGTCAGCAAGGAAGGCAAAGTACTTCCATATTTCACTCCTCGCGTCATCTTTTTCTACTAATCGTGGACCGTCGCCCACAGTAGCACTTGTACACACATGCAGCCTTCTCGCTGTAGTGTTTGTTTGTCACATGACAGCTGCAGCTTCTTTGCTGCGTGCATGAGGAGAAAAACACAGACGTCCATAGGAGGCACTGGAAGCGTGCGTTGCACACACACCATAATGAAATACGTCTCTTACAAATCTGGAACTTGGTCATTCTTAAAAGTATCGATACTAATACATTTAGGAATCGTGACGTTTTAAATCTCAGAGAATCGCGATACTTTTGAAGTATCGGTGCACCGTGCAACACTAATAGCTAGCTGCTCCCATAGACTTCAATGTATTAAAATCACCCGCTTGGAACTTTTGAGACCCATAAACCACATGTCTGTAGCATTTTTTACCCTCCATACGTACTACCGGCACATCCGGGAACTGAACTTTCAATTTCGTCACCGCCCCTTTTTGGGGGAAGTTAAATTAGACTCTGACTTGACTTCCATACAAAATAGCGACACAAAACAATGTCCGTACTCAGCCGGCAGGCGTGAATAACTTACGAAATCACTAATATGTCAAGTAATTATATGTCCACACTGTCTACCATAGAGCGTGAAAGATACATACACAAACTTAATTTGGTCAATTGAAAAACATGTCCCTTCATCAGAGATGGGAATAACAAAGTACAAATACTTCATTACTGTACTCAAGTAGCCTAGATTTTTCAGATATTTTTACTTTACTATTTATTTTGTGTCGACTTTTTCTTTTACTCCTACATTTTTAACACGAATATCGATACTTTCTACTCCTTACCTTTTACAAAATTGTCTTGCTACTTTAGTTTCAAATAATTTCAGTGAAGTTACAGTATTTATTTTTTGCATCATCAATACCGAATTCAATCTAATTGGATGGAAATATACATTGCATTTGAGGCACCACTACAAGACGACTCGACAGATTCGGTGGCATTCATTCGTGTCAAATCATTGCGGCTTGATCGTGGTAACGTTAGCATAGTATTATGTACGGCGACATGATTGAAAATGAAGAAAACTGAGATCCCAGAGATTCAACAAGCAGCAAGGCATTCCCAATCATCCCTGGCCTTATCTGAGAGAGATGTTTGACATAGTAGTCATGAAGAATGTCTCCTGGCGAGTGTGCTGCAAATTTGAGGTATACATTTGAACACAATAGCGGCCTCTCTCTTCCTGTCCATCCCAGACACACACTCACACACACACTCACACACACACACACACACACACACACACACACACACACACACACACACACACACGCTTTTTCACTCACTCACTGTCCTACACACAATAACATTATGACACGTTCATCATCACAAAAGGTGTGTATATTTGTCCTATACACAATTACATTATGACACGTTACACTATACAGAAGGTCTGTATACCCTAGTTGCTCCCAAGTTCTTTAAGGGATTCAGGACAAATCCATGCATATCTACATATTTGAGGGCATACATCACTTGCCATTTTTCTTTTGCTGGATGTCTATTTGCATATCAATTAATATTTTTTTAATGCACACTGAATTTGTAATTTCTCCAACTTTTATAGTACTTCAATTGTAAAAATTGTGAGCCTGACATATTGCATTTAATATTATTAGCACTCCATGTTCAAAGATTTACTAGCTGTCAGTTCATTTCTAATACACTGCTGCCATCCCTTACTTGTAACTCAAAAAGTATAGCACACACATATTTCAGCACACACACAGGGATGCCGACAGGAATCCCCAGGCCCGGGACAGAAATATGACTGTGCAAAACAAAATTTGGGACCCCCTCAGGACTGGGCCTGGGACAACAATCCCAGTTGCCCCCCCGTCAGTGTCCCTGCACACACATACATGTTTGCAATGGCACATAAAGAGCCTTTTTTACAAGTCCACTGAAGTTTCTCAGCTTGCATTCTAGTAACATTGTGTGGTCCAGGTAGCTTTGCATAAAAAAGGGCTGTCATTCGCAAGGCTACTTTTACTTTTATATTTTAAGTAAATTGCCAAGCCTGTACTTTGTTACTTTTACTTGAGTAATGAAGTTAAATCAGTAAATCTACTTTTATCAGAGTATTTTTTAACACAAGTATCTGTACTTCTACTTGAGTATGGGAAGTGAGTACTTTTGCCATCTCTGCCCTTCATTCTCCCCGTGTCAAATTGGTGTAACAACCCGACCCAGTGGTCAGAGGTGTCTTACCCAGACATTTACTCGTACCTCATCGAGTCACCAGAGTACTGAGTACACTTTTCTGGACATCAATACAAATAAACTGTAGCTAGTTTAAGGTTGCATGCTTGTAATCACAAGACGCTGACGTTAGCTATGATTATGCCAATAAAAGTATAAGACTTATTTTCACCCATCCACTGTTATCACCCCTTTACATGTCACTGAATAATAATTTCTTAGGACTAGGCTACCTGACATGAAATGTTGTCCACAAACATCAGTATGTGGAGATACAGTCTTCTTGAAGTATAGCTAGCTGCAGCCATAATTGCCTTCTTTCTGGACATTTCTTTTTACATGGCAAAAAAATTAATTTCTAATTAGTTTTTTTCTAATATTATTGGTGCACCCAACCACAAAACAACTCTTTGGCATGTTGTAGTTTGTCCACTTTCTCGATCCGATACTGTATGCATATACTGTCATCAGTGGTGTAAAGTAACTAAGTATTAATAGTTTGTTACTGTACTTAAGTATTTTTTTCTTGTATCTGTACTTTACTTGAGTATGTATCTGTCTGCCAACTTTGTACTTTTACTTCACTACATTTTATTACAACAATTGATCCTTTTACTTCTTTACATTTTCCAAAACAAAGTCGTTACTCGCTACAAAATTTAAATTAGTCGTATTGGAGGAAATGCCCAAACAAATGATTTACTAATATCTCCATTAAGTCGTTATCCAATCGCTTTAGCCATGCATTTAATATTGAGCAAATCAATGTGAAGCCCCACCCACCAAGAGCTGTAGTGTCGTCCCAAGTATACGGAAGTATAAGCTTTTTTATAAACTTGTTTTCTTTCAGTGGTCACGATTGGTTACACCTTTTCCCCTCATTTAAGAATAAGTGATATGTTTTCCCTAAAGATACTGTAAGGATCCGTCCAAGCAATTCAGTGGTGGTATACGCTACAGTTTATCAATTAGCTTACAACATTGTAGCCTATCTTCATTTTAAGCGCAGCTGTATGGAAGGCGGGAACGATGTATGAATATTCCATAAACTGAAAATGTGCAGCGCACATTGGAACAGCCTGCGCCAATCAGAATGTCATGTTGAGAGAAAAATGTCTGCCCGACTGAACCCAGTATGTAGTCCATCCCTTCTTCCATCCCGGAGTCACCCATGAAGGTAGTATCTACTTGCTAACTTGCCAAGCAGCCTGCAGGTAATTTTAGGTTGGGCAAAGTGAAACAATGCATTTCAGGGTCCAATGTTAACTTTTTTTCTCACTGGCCCTTTCGGGCCAGTTGGTCTAAAATTTACTGGCCCGGACCGATTTATTACTGGCCCAAATTAAATTTGGAAAAAATAAATAAAAACCTTTGTTTCTTTACATAAATGCACATAAATTACATGTGTAACCAAAAAACGACATCCATTAATGTATTTTCCCCTCTTGACAACATGGTAG
>JACXGM010036399.1:0-11396 GCA_016801145.1 Umbra pygmaea
CATAGCCTCCTTGCGAGGTATTGTAAGTACAAAGTCTTATTACTGAGCATTTATTCTTTCTTGTATTGTTGCTATTCCGGTTTGACCTCTGCCTGTTTGGATTACTCAGCCTGTGGATATCCCTAGTTGTACTTTAGCCATACATGCTATTCCGTTCTGACCTCTGCCTGTTTGAATTACTCTGCCTGTGGATATCCCTCGTTGTACCTTAGCCATAATAGCTCTGCCGGTCTGACATATACCATATCTTGGATTATTCTTTGCTTGTTCCAATAGACAGTCATTCTGGTCAATAAATAACATTGTTCTATTTCACATTTTGAGTGCTCATTACACTGGTCATTTAGGTTTGATTTAATGACTGTATTTAAGATTATTTTAATTCCGCAACATAGACCTATGCTTATAAATGTATACTGTAGGTAATTAAAGATATTTTTATCTGTCACCCTTTGTGCTGATCAGACCAGGCTGAGATCATGAAGAAGTTGGCAGAGAAAAGTGTGCATCATTTTTGTAGAAATGTGACACTTTTAATCTCACCTCAGCCAGACCATGCTCTGATGGCCAATTAGCTAGTCATTGTGTTACAAAACCCCCAACCCCCCAAGTGCTGATTACATGAAACTATTCCCAAGCAAAAAACTTGTTGTTCAACATGTTACTGTAACTTAAAAGCAAGTTTAGTAAAGTCTAGGGATGGGCCAATACCAATTTTTATGGAACGAGTACAAGTACAGAATATAACATTTTGGGTACATGCCGATACGAGTATCGATACAAGTACTTTTAATAACTGGGTGATTCTTTAACTATGGTACTTTTCTTGTCTCTGGATGAAAAAATTTAAAATAATTTTAGTTTTTGTCATACTTACTTTACCCTAAGGGCTCAATCATTCTTTCATGGCTCAATCATTCTTTTTATTATATAATATGAGGACTTTTATGCATGTGTTTTACTGTTTTCCCTCAGTCCCTTAGCCAGACTTTGTATCTTCAACCTTGCTTAATTCTAAATCAAAAATATAAAAAATGTAGATTTTAAGTACAAATGATGAAATACCATTTATTTCAATTTTTACATTTGACTATATTTTTCACAATTAGAACCCTTGTCCCTTGGGTTTACTGACATTTCCACCACACTGTACAAAATAGAATTCTGGGATCATTGTTTTTGTCACAACCTAGCAGGGAAGTCAGCTAGGTTGTGGCAGAAAAGGACACATGAACTGAGACATGGACTCATTTCAATATACACTGAAAAAAGGGGAAAATGGGGGTTGTTCACTTTACAAATGAACAGTTTGTATACATAACACAATTGATTTATGTTCCTCCTCTGAACTTATGTCAATTGTGTAGAATTCTTATAATCTTCAGGGATGCTTAATTTTTAAGTTTCAGTCATGTTATGAACAAATTAATTTATGTTTAATATGTTTTGTCTGGAAACTCCGCCCATTAGGAGCATGTTTTTTGACGGAAAACTTATGTGCGCTATTTTTTCAATCCGGTCCCATCTGGTCGGAGGAATTGTTCTTTCTGGACCCGACAGGACACCGTAAAGGTAATAAAACGTTGTCATATGTTAGTCAAACGTTGTCAAAGACAGACGTAGTCGCATTAGTCGCATAATTTTGACTAAGATGAGGTTTTTAGTTGCCAGTAACATTGAGCAACATGAATAGTCAATGGCAATGCTAAGGTTAGCTAATGTTGCTACTCGCTAGCGTTAGCTAACGTTATGCTAGTGAGGGCAACTTTTAACTTAAGTGTAATTGTCATTCTTGACAGGTAATGTAAATGTTTAAGTACAGACTTAAATTAGATCACATTCTCAACTTCTTAATTTGGTTATGTTAAGATGGTTCAGGCTATAGTGTACTGCAGTTTTTTTGCTGACCGTGCACGTGTTTAATTTGCTTTGTGTTTATTAATTTGAAAGCATCATTTGATAAAGTCAGGAAAGTGAATATTCATGTTTTCTAAATCAAGCTTAGTAAAAGGTACTGTAACGTTAAAGTGCTCGGTTAAATCAGCATGGTGCAGGTGGCACTTTTTTAATACATTACTTACACTTCCTCATCTCCTGTAAGTCGATGTATAGGAGGTGTTTTAGAGCAATGTCCTTATTCCTGATAGTAATTGTTTTGTAATTCTTTTCAACATTTTCTGTGTTGGAATTAAAATGTGGATGTGCTGCTTGAGATTTGGCAAGAAAATATATCTTAGGTCAAGTTTATTTATTAGAGATTGCATTACATCACAGTATTTAAAAACAGTATTATTCAAATGCCTTTTTATCATTTTAATTTTTACGTTTGACACAGTTAGATAAGCTGTGTCACAATCAGGATGCTTCACAAACTTGTAGAAACAGGGTTCAAAATTTACTTTTTCATCCACCAGTGCCCATCCAAACAGCTAGTGAATGTTCAGATTTTACCAGCCACTAATTAAGCCAATCTACCAGCCACTGAAAACTTTTACCAGCATTTGGTTGGTACATGGTGCTAATTTTGAACCCTGTGTAGAAATAATAAAATACTTGTAAAATGTCTTTGTTTTCTTAATAGGTATTAGGTGTTGCTCCAGTTAAGCTCTCCGCCTTGCTTTACCAAAGGCTCTGTAGTAAATGGTAAGTAATATACAAACGTTTAATTTGTTTAAACTAAATTGTCAAGACTTTAAAAAACTTCAGGGTATTTTGTTGCTACAATTTTCGGTTGAAACTAATTCAGTCTGATATAGTCCTGTAATAAATCCCACCTTCATAAAGTTTACAAAGTCCAGGATTTGTTATAACTTTTTAAAAATGTTGTTTATAATATTCAATCTAACCTGGCTGTTCTTAATACCTAACATTAGGCTGTCTCTAATTTGTTTCTCTTTCTCCCCCCCAGTGAATGTGGCAGTGTAAGGGGTGTTCAGTAGCCGTTGCAAGTAGGTCCGAGCTACTTAACCATTACAAACTCAAACATCCACATGTTGGACATGCTATCCGCTATCCATGTACATATTTGAAATGCCCATGCTCATTTAATACATGGAATGCTTTAATCGTTCATCAAAGTAGAGTGCATTCCACACGTTTATCAGACTCAAAAAGAGTCTGTCACTTATGTACATGTAAACATTTAGCAAATGAAAGGGAGTTTTTTGTTCATATTAACACACATCCGAGGAGAAATGAAAACGTTTGTTGCATGTTTGTTGGCTGTAGTTTTTAAACTAGCATTTATGGAACCTTTAAGTCTCATAAGAGCCGCCAACACACACTTCACACCCTAAATGATTTTATACCTGGTAGTGTTAAAACAACAACATTACCACCTCCATCATTACATGATTATTTAGCTGATTGCCAGGAATGATGAGAGTGTAGACAAGGAAGTTTCTGGTACATCCCTAGATTCAGGTCAACAGAAGGAGTTCCCAGGTGTAATTGAGTAGCAGCTTGCAGCAGCCTTGTTGAAGTTGGAATATTTAGTACACGTGCCAGCTATTGATGAATTTTTACAAGAACTTAACTACCTAAGTTCTGCATCAGACCCACTATCTAGAGGTTTTGTGGGAGATATTTTTAAGCGTCACAATCTCCAAGTTGATCATTCTGTATTTACTGAAAGTTCATAGAGCTATTGAAAAAGGTGGATCTCTTTTAGGGCTGAAAGGTTAATCGCATTTGCAATAATGTCGCGATATGTTAAAACACATTTTCCTAATTGCAAAGGCTGCGATTTGGTCATGTGACCCGCGAGAGCAGAGCAGAGCAGATTGCACTCTGCAGAGAGCATCAACTTGGCATGCTAACACTATGCTGTACCTTTGACCTGTTTTGTCCCGCAAAGTAAAACTGTACTTTGATATACTGTGTAAATAGTTACAACTTTTCACAAAGGATTCAGGGATGCATTCTGATTGGAAAATACAACCACAGTAGTCTACAATATTTATTTGCTTTTGTAGAGATTTTTTACAGTAAACAGTAATAAATGTGAGAAATAACTATTATAGAAATATTTAAATGGTATTCTAAAAGTAAATGGAATGTCCTTTCATTTAACAATACCTGGAAATATGTTCATATTTCCTGTCATGTTTAGAATTTTTGAGAAGCTCATAATAATCTATAGAAGATTTAATCATTTACTTTGCAGATTGAAGTTATGAATGTAACCATCATTAACAGACTGAATGTATAGTGTTGGAAGTCTGTTTTGTCTTTCCCCAAACAGTAAGCTCAGGAATGTTGCTTGGTTTACAATTGGGGGTGGTCAATCATTGTCTCCGTTCCTTTTATCAGTAGCTGTGGGGGTCAGCAGGAGCAAATGGCCTGAAGGGTTTGTCCATCTGGGATCCGGAATGTCCTGGTCAGATTTCAATGGTCAGAGTGTAGAGTTAGGATAAGGAGGAGTTATATCCTAGCCAGTCTTGGGTTTGCACAGCTTGAAGCCTCCATTAGGATGGGGGTTGCATGGACCGGCAAATAAGTAATTTGAAGCTAACAGTTTGGTCTTGGCATTAAAGGAAGATGCCCGAAGAAATAGCCAATCAGAGAGTTTTTACACAAAGTGATGTCATGTTTGTGATAAAAGGGATCGCCTGATGAATGCAGGGGGGATATTGGATTCTTCCCTTTGGAATCAATAAAACCGGTCACCACGTGTAAAAACGTGTGATCTAATTTGCTTTTCCACAGTGCTCATGTCTTTAATTTTTGATTGATAATTAGACACATCAAGTGGCGTCCCTGGGTGGGCAAAGATGGGAGTCGTTAGTTTTGGCCTGTTGCTTTTTCTGTCAGACAGTTTGGAGCGCTTTTGCGAACTTAACAGCAGTTGCGGTGAGTTTTTCTCCTTTCAATTGTTTGCGCTCTGTGCTGTCCGGCAGAGAAGGAGCTGCGGGTCTACTTCTCTCACGTACATCCAAACCCCACGTTTTAATTCAATATGAGCGTTGTGGAAGTAGCAAAGCCGCGCATGGTTATTGTGTTGTTGCTGGGAGAGATCCTCTCTTTATTTAATCTGTAAATACCACCTGTTTATATGACTTGTGAAGAAGACTCAAGAGTGAGGTTAATCTTATGATACCGGAACTAAACGCTTGTTTGGCATTGTGTTGGTTTGACTGAATGGTTAAGATTTGTGTCTAGTGGCCTTGTTGATCACTTATGTGGTAAAATCAAATTTTTAGACAGCAAGGTTGCCGATCGTTTGTATAGAACTTAGGGGGCTAGGAAAGAGAATGGTACAATCCCTCTCTTCACCGGTTCTCAGGCCTAAGGGGAATGTTTCCGAATTCACTACCGGTGAATGTGAACCCCTTAGCGACGGTCGAAACTTCCCAGTTTTGCTATATTTTGCTTGGTGCTGGAGATCCTGCAGGTGCAGGCTGTAAATGACAGAATGTTGTGTATAACTTTCTTACTGACAGCCTGACAGGGTGTTTTACTGTGCTGAGGTGAGAGTTAATGAGACGTATGGAACGTGAGTACGTTTCTATTATTGCCGTTGAACTTTACCCTCTATGTGCGTGTGATTGTGTGATTATGACTTATGACTGGGACAAACCTATACATTAAGCAGTCAAAAACCACTGAGGCCAGGGGTGGGCGTTTCGTTTAACATATTGGAACCACTGAGGCCAGGGGTGGTGCATTTTTGCTAAGAATTCAAGTCATTCGAGTGTGTGTTTGAGTCCTGCTGAGGCCAGGGGCAGGTGAACTGTATTTTCATGATAAAGGTATGTCTAAGTGTTTTGTAGGATTATTGGACTTGTTTGTGAAGTGCTATTTTTCTGTTGAAGTTATGCTGTGTCGACGTTTATGGCCTGTTCTTGTGAGGATGAAGGGGAAGACTAGGAGTTGCGTGGTCAGTTTGGATTTTGAAAGACAGTTGTTATTGAGTTGGATTGGTGAAGTTATTGCTGGGTTGAGATGCTGTGTTACAATTGGAAATGTTGTGAAAGAAAGGGACTAAATGGGTATGTTATGGAGGATGAGGAAATAAGCAAGAGAGTGTTGTGTGTGTGTGCGTATGTGTGGCCCCATGTATTTGTATGTCTGATTACCTGTGTGTGTGTGTGTGTGTGCGTTTCGGTGGCATGATTACATGTTTTTGATGGCTCGCTGGCCTACTTGTCTCATGTTGAAGTCGTTTATGTGGATATCTGTGTCTTAAAGAATAACAGTGATGGTGGAGGAATCGGTTGAATTAGGTAAAGTATGAATTCGTTTAAAGTTTATTGCATGTCGGTTTTGAATTGGTTAGGTTAAAATTGGGCTGGAAATAATATTCTGGATTTGATATAAAGTTTTAGTGGCTGGTTGATTATGGATTGTTAAGAGATAATGGAAATTTGCTGAGAACATGTGGGGGTTGTGCATTTTAATTAGGCTACTGTCGTTGCGTTTAGTTTGGGTATCAGGATTCTTACACTATAGCGGGTTGCATACATTTTTAGTTGTATTTACAATACATACATAATAACACTGATTTGTTGAGTTAGAGTTAATTACACACATACGTTTTAGAAATGTGTTGCCTACATGGATTACTATTTAGTTATTCATTGGGGACATATTGATTGGATAAAATTTGTTTAGGATGGTTTGGAGCCACCTTTTCACTCAGCTGGAAAGGGGACCGAGGGGCGCCAAGGCCCCGGCGTTTAAATATGGAATGCTGTGTAACAAGTTGTGTTATGGGTCAATATGTACTATGGAATACATGATACAGGAAGGATGGTACAGTAATGAGTAATTGGGAAACAAGATATACCAAAGAGGAGAAATCTCGAATTTTGGAAGGTTGTTTGAAATTTAGCTGGGGTGTTTAAAGTCTGCCATATGCGGGCTTTTGATGCGTGTTTGTGGGGTTGCGAGATAGGTAACTGAGGCGGAACCAATATCTGTTGGTGGAAATATGAAAGTTTGTGTTTAATGGATTCCTGTGCATCTGGTGTATGGACGATGGAGCGGCATGGGAATGCACTGGTGTGTTGATGGTTTTGGAATGAATTAAAGTGGTTATGGTGGATGTGATTGTTTTGTGATGGAGTGGTGTCACCGGAACGTTTAGGAGTGACAGGGGTGATTGAGTTTCGCTGGAGAGATGAAAGATGCTGTGGGTTTTGTATGGATATGTTTGGATTTGGCCTATCTGAATGGACATTTTTTGGGGGGGGGTAAATTTTGAGGATGCTTCGGTGTCCGCGAGAAATTGTTGAGATTGAAATTATTGTGGGAACTAATTTGGTATTGACTGATGTCCAACGGTTTTAAAATGTATATTGACCAGTAGTTTGGTGGAGTTTTCATTGTTCATTGTGACATTCGGCTGTGCTGTTTACCGGAGGGTGAAATGATTGTGCGTAGGCCCTAAGTTAAATTGGAATTTGCCCTGATTTTATGTTTGATTGTCGTTTGGCATGGATATATTGGGACATGGATAGTTTTGAAGGTTTGTGTTGAAATTTTGGAGATGATCTCATATTTTCTGAGCTGTTTTTGAAGATAGGATGGAGCAGGAACGAAGATAGGGTGGCCTGTGACCTATAGACAGAGGACTAGCTGGGTGTCGGGACCGGAGATCAATGGCCGGTGGTTTTGTGACGTAATTTGTTTATACAATTTTTCTGCAAGTTGGCAAGGAGTTAAATACAGAATATGGGTTTGTTTGTGAATATGCATTGTGGGGTTTTGGTTAAATATTAAGTTTTGGTCCATGGATTAGGAGAGGATTGTTGTCTGAGGATTGTTGTTTTTGTCTATTTTTTCATGTTTCTGTGTGGTGTGTTGCTAGATTAGAAAACCTGAATTGAAAGATTGTCTGCAAGCTCTAAGGTTGATATGTCGTTATGGGAGTGGTTTCAAAGTTTTGGGTTGTGCTGTCTTCTGTTTTTGCATGATTGGGAGTATTATAATTTGGTAATAGGGATTTGCTGAATTTAGCTACAGGCTACTGGTTTGCCGGTAGAGTGAAGTGTACTGAGCGTAAACAAAGTTGATGTTTGATTGAACATGCGCCGTGGAGATTGGTATTAGACTTCGCTACCTTTAGTAGTGATATTGCAATTTGTGGTTTAATTTTTTGATGATTTTGAAATTGTTTGATGGGAGAACTGATTTTGTTTTAGGTTAACATTTACAGCTTGGACGATTTATGCGATTTTGAGGGTTTAGGAACTTTGCGTGAGGACAGCCTCTGGCCGTTTGGTATCAACCTAACTTAAGCTTGTTGAAGGTAGTGTAATTTGGGAAAATTATGATGTGGGCACCTGATTAGTAGTGAATGGAATTTTATGTAGTTGAGCTGTTGTTTGAAAGAGAATTGACACTTGGGATTTAAATTGGGACTAGTTTTAAAACGGTTTTGCGAACACATGGATTAAAAGTTACGATTAATAAGATTCTAGGCCATAAAAAATTGTTAATTATTGGCTTATTAGGGGCACCGCTGCCACTTTACAAAGTCACGTTTATTTTGCCTTGGGGAATAATGCGTTTTGGTACATTGGGGGGATTAATACCTTTTGGTGAACATGTTAAACGGGGAATGTAAAATGACGATGAGTTATAACAGCAGAGCAACAATTAGGAAAACTTGACTAATTTGGGGAACTAATTATGAGATATCATTGGACTGGGTTACATTTGGGAGAGTTGTGTTCTAGTTTTCGATTTTGTCCGGCTTGATCACCCGTTACAAGATCGTAAACTATACACATGTATTGCAATTAACCTGTTAAGGCTCGCCCCCTAATTGTCAAATTCGGCCTAAAAAAACATACACAAAGTTAAACTCTTGTTACACTGGACCTGAGGCAAGTACAAACATATGGTTGATATTTAAAAAAAAATAAAAAAGACTTTGAAATTTCTGGACATGTAAAATTCATTTCAAACAAATATACACAGTGAATATGGCACAAGATGTAATAAAGAAAATGCATAATTATTTTCTGTTTTTATTTTTCTACATCCTCTTTGAAAGAACCCTACAATGCTATGTATTAAGATAGGATACTGGATCCAATTCAAATTATGTTGTTAAGGGGCTGGCCACATTAGTCTAACATTTTGTAGTGATTGAGAAAACAGCCAATGAGCTATGGCTTTGTTTGTGAAAATATATGTTTATATATTTTATATCTGATTCATAAGGATGACGTATATGCCGAAATTATTAAGCTTTTGGACAGTTTTTACATCCGTCTTTAGTTCAGAAGTGCTGGGAAAATACACTCGGTTTTTCATTTATTTATGAGTAGATTTAAAATTCCGGTAAGAAAATGCTGTTTTTACATTCAAGATGGATTTTACCTGGGAAAACTATGCTTTAAGTCATTACTGGGACCCTTTGATGACCAAAAAGAAGGATTTTATGACCGTAAGTAAAATATTTTATACTAAAAGCTTATAAGTGACGTGTGGTAACCTGTATTTCCTAATTAAAATGTAATTGTTTTCAAGACGCGTACCTGACATTAAGTAGTCTAACGTTGTGAATTTTATAGCTACACTAAAACCGAGATATTTGCTAGAATCCCAAGATTCTAAGCTTTAAGGACATATAAGACTTGTATATATAACCCAATAAATGACGGTGTTAGCCTTGTTTCTAGTTTTACATTCCATTTAATTTGAGGCACATGTGTACAAGGCACGTAGCTCACATTATGAGGGGAAATTATTATTTTTGTTATAGCTACTACAGAATGGTGACATTTGCTACATTCCTGAGTGTCTAAACTTTCTGTAGATATATAACATGTATATATAACCTAGAAATAGGACTTGTGAACTGTGATTGTTAGGACTTGTGAACCCATTTTTTTTTCAATAATCTCCCGGCGCCAGGATGGTGCTCCCTAAGTAGTTAAGTATGATTACAATAATAATATACAATTTGAAGGCATCCGCTATAAACAGGCTGAGAAAAAGAAAAAGAGTTGGCCTTTAGCGGGACTAGAACTTGCAACTCCATACACTGAAAAGTTTCACTGTAATCACAACCAATCTACCCTGCTACACCATGGTGCTGTGGGGATTGTTTGAAAAAAATACATATTTTGAGGGAGCTTATTTCAGAGGTTACAGTATACTGTATGACGACTTAAAAACATTGTTACCCATTTTTGTCCCACAAAGTAAAACTGTACTTTGATATACTGTGTAAATAGTTACACCTTTTCACAAAGGATTCAGGGATGCATTCTGATTGGAGAATACAACCACAGTAGTCTACGATATTTATTTGGTTTCCAAGAGCCGATTTACAACCAACTAGGCATTATTTTAATTGAGAAATGTATTCTACTGTGTAAAATAATACAATTACATTGATTTAATATCAGTCTATGTCCCCAAAAAACATATCTCTAGAACGGCAATCTTCTGTTTTTTTTAAGTGGTCTAGCACGACCCAGAGTATTCTGTTTATGTTTAGAAAATGCAATGCATGGTGTTATTAGTTCTTTAATTTCAGTTATATGGGTATGGACAGTGCCGCCGTTCCCATTACGCGCATCACGCACTGTGCGTAGGGCACCAAGTGCTGAGGGGGCACCAAAAATAGCCTAATGAAAAAAATCATCAGTCATAATAATTATAATAATTATAATACCGATATTATTTCAGCTTAGAAATATTAAGCACTTTTTTAAGCATGCATATCACAAAACAGGCAGAATACGAGATATATTTAATTGCTATATATTTAAACAATGGTGCCCCTCCCCCAAACACACACACACACACACAACTTCCCAGTGGGTGCCCTTTTTCCCGCTATCTCAGTGGTCTGTTGGATTGTGCCTGACAAAGTTTGACAGTAGGCTAACCTACTAGGCTAAGTCAACTTTTTTGGAAATGGCCTCGAAAAGACAGCAGGAGTCCGGAGTATGGAGGTATATTCCTATCTTTATTCAAGAGCGCATTATTTCAATTTGAGAGCATTTCTCACAGATATTACGTACAGACTTGTAAAAATTTCCCTCAAAACCTTGCTCTCACACTCAAATAGTCACTGCTCGCGCTTAGATTTGCTCTGCTTGCGCTCAAACTTTCTGCTTGGACTCAGAAATGTTGTTGCTTGGACATATTTCCTTCTCTCAACTTCAGCCTTTCTCTTTGCACTCAGGCTGTTTCTTCGCACTTGCAAATCTTCTGCTCACAGATTTTTTTCTGCGCTCTTGGATTTTTTGGTGTTACAACACTATCAAAATTCCCCAACCAATAGAATGCCACCTGTAGTGTTGACCAATGAAATGATCCCTGCCCTGTTGGGGGTGCGTTCGTTTAGAAAATCCCTTGCATGCGGGTGCTGTACTGTACCTCCACGGCTCAACCACTCCCGCCTTCCATACGTTTTTTTATTTTTACTTCCT
>JACXGM010036400.1:0-11396 GCA_016801145.1 Umbra pygmaea
AGGCGGGGTCAGTGGCTCGTTCACGTGCGTTCAATCTCACGTTGATTGTGATTTATAAAGGAAAGATGCGCAGGACCTGGCGTACGACCGGTTTTATACATCTGAATTTTTTTGTGCGTACGTACTTTTCCAGTTTTGGCCGTACGCCATCTTTTGGTATGTAAGCTGCGCAATCTTTTATACATGAGGCCCCAGGTGAGGTGAATCATGATAATTGAGTCCGGGTATGGGAACTGTAGTTCTTTGGAGGTATGACTAGGGAAGCTGTAGTCCACAGGAAGTAGAACTGATGAATGGGAATTGTAGTTCTGAGCGGGATGGAATAGGGAAGTGGCAGTGTCCAGGGAAGGGGAACTGGGAATCGTTACAAATACATGCAAGGCGTTATGATTTTCTCCACAGAGCGACTAGAAGAGATTAATGCTAGCTTTCTACAGGGAAGCATAGTCAAAATGTGATAACCGAGTCCTTTTGTTCCCGGATAGCGCCGCCGAGGTGTCACAATCTAATTGTAATGTACTCTGTTGTCACCTATTTCAGCCAGTGAACTGATCCTTTTTTCGTATGCAGTGGGAGTTTGTGGGCTGTCCCTCTCGAAGGGAAATATAAGTCTTTGTTTAAGGTTAAACTGATGAGATTTCTGTAACAAATCTCCTGGCGACACGTCTGAGTGTGCCATAGCAAATGTGTTGGATAAATGTTGTATTAGATAGACTGTACCGCATAAGACATGCTTAGATGTAAGCGACATGTAATTTCTTGGTATAATTGTGTAATTCTGTGTCCGGTTAAAGTGTTGTACTTTGATGCGCTTTAATTGGAATTAAATATTATTCATTTACTAAGTTCTGTCATAGACATTCCAAATCATTTCCCAGAACATCTCCGGTGGAGGATTAATGGGATAGTAATTAATGTAAGTTATCTTGTTGCGGTCTGCTCCTATGTTTCAGCTGTTATTACGCACACAGTTTTCAAGCTAGGTAGCTTATGCACCTTTGTCTGACTCGCGGGCAACGTGTTAGTTTCCCGGGTTGCTGTAGTATTTCTTTCCGTAGCTGTTTACACACGGATAAATGATCATTTGTGAGTTCAGATGGTTAGATAGAAAATATGAACAACGTCTATACTATCAATCCTCTGTACGCATTTATTAAGCATTTCTCACTTCTTAACCCAGACTATTGCAACGGGAGAAAAGGAAATACATTAATTATTAATGCTTCAACTTCATAAGTGCACATTAATTGTATCCTTTTACTCCCAACTACACTGGACTGCAAATGCTTGCAGGCCACCTGGAATAAAATATCCTCCATTCTTCCATAATTACACCAAAGAAGGAAACATAACATAAACAGCAATAATCTCCCATCAGACTGATTTCTGAAAAACTGCAGAAAACAATTGGTGAAATGGATGAACTACTCTATAAAACAGTGATAGCACGCAAACAGTGCCACCAATGTTGATGTAATTAGCTTGTGGCATGAAAGGTTTTGTAATATTCAGATTGACAGATATGTTACAGTGCATGATGACTTTAAAAGAAGCAGTTTTTGTGGGATTCAAATGGACAGAAATGTTACAGTGCATGATGACTTTAGGTCAATGTGTACCCAAACAATCAGTGATAAGAACAATGTTGTGAATTCAATGACACTAATGCCTATTACTGTTTTGACTATAACAAGGGAAAACAAAAGCTACCCAGTTAACTCCCACCCTATAATCTGTTCAAATTTCGTAAAAAAATCCCCATACACAAAATAGCTTTGGAGCAAGTTCGAAATAAATCAGCACTACTAAATATTAGATCACTAACAAACTATTCTTAATCTTAATAATGATCTCATTGTCAAACATAAACTTGATTTCATGTTTTTAACAGAAACCTGGCTAGATGAAAATAGCAATCCAACACTCATCGAGGCAAGTCCAAAAACCTATACATTTATTCAGTCAGTGAGAAAGGGTAGACGGGGGACAAATAGCTATGATTTATCTACAAAAAATCCTTAACAACATACAATAACACTGTACGTGCTGCAATATCTTTTCCAGGATCATTATTGAAAGTGGAAATAACCCTACAATACTATTTTCAACAATAGACAAACTGCTAAACCCTGCCCCATCATGAAATGGAAAAGTCAAGCCTCTGAAACTAAATGCAAGTTTTTTTAAGAAGTGTTCCAAAACTGTGGAACACAATTACCAAAACATATCAAAGAAGCATCATCTATTGATATAATCACAAGACTGTTAAAAACGTTCCTTTTCACTATAGCTTTTAAGTCAGCACTCATGCTTTTTATGCCTTCCCTCTTTTAATATGTTCCTTTACATTTCATATTTCTATTTGACTGCCTGCAAATGTGCTCTATGCTTTTATGTTTAGAATGTAATTATTTACATTTCTTTGTCTTTTATTGATGTAATTGTTTTTATTTATGCAAATTTCTTCCATTTTATTTGACTTTTATTGATGTAAAGCACTTTGAGCTGCATTGCTTGTATGAAAGGTGCTATATAAATAAAGGTTTATTGTTATTATTATTATTATCATCAGGCAAGTGTTATTTAAATATACTTCTGCCTCGTTTTATAAGTACAGAACCTATTTGTATTACTGTAGAGGTTTGGTACCATTCTGGGCATTATTAGTGGGGTTATTTACAAGATACACCCTTGGTTAAATTAGGGCCTGCACTAAGCCATTCAGCTGATAGCTCTAACTCGACCAATGTTATAACAACGGAAGAAAGCTTATGAGGGGTTGTTTGGCTCGAGGTCAAGGTGTAAAGGACCCTAGGGTAATTATACTCGGAACCATCACTTTAAGCAGATCATCTTCATCATATCTACATGCCTAAACACATTGACTTGCTTCCCACGTGATTGGCTGAATAAATATTTGCGTCAACAAGCAGTTCAATAGTTGTACCTAATGAAGTGAGTGTAGTGTATATGGTATCTGAATCCTAAACTAACCACAAATAGCCTAACCATACACCTAAAACTAACATTTTACATTAACCTGAACATATACCTAATCCTAACCTGAACATATACCTAATCCTAACCTGAACATATACCTAATGCTAACCTGAACATATACCTAATCCTAACCTGAACAAATACCTAATCCTAACCTTAGCATATACCTAATCCTAATCTCAACACATACCTAACCTCAAAATATATCTAACCCTACACTGAACACATACCTAACCCCAACATATACCTAACACTAACTTCAACGTAATACTTAAACACAGAGGCATTTCTGGCCAATCTGGTGCCCTAGGTGAAATCCCTACTTGTTGCCCACGCCCCCCAGAAAGAAAAATGACAGCTTCAGGAGAAATAACACTTTGTTCACTATGCCTCTATCAGCCTCTCCTTTTGCATGACCCTTCAAGTTAAGTCCAAACACTTGATAAAAGAAACAGTCTTGTTAAATCGCTCAGTTGTTTTTTTTATGGTGGGAATAATAATGATGAAAAAAATATTTTGATGTGTAAACTGCAAGTCTCATGAAAATAATTTAAATTATACATGAGCATGATGTCATCCAAAACAGCCCGATTTTATCTGAAAGCTTAAAGAACTTCCAGTTTCTTTCTGGTTGATCACTAACCTCCATCACACCAGCTCCCTCAGCTCTTGTCTGCCTGCAGTGTCTTTCTCACATTCTTTCCTGTTTTGACAAGTTATTTGGAATGGTCTCCTTGTAGGGACCTGACATGTTTTCAGTTGGGACCCCCCAGGAAGAGAGGGCAGCTGCAGGGACCCCCGGGGTCACATCAACAGTGGCAGAGAGCCCCGGGGTCACATCGACAGTGGCAGAGAGCCCCGGGGTCACATCGACAGTGGCAGAGAGCCCCGGGGTCACATCGACAGTGGCAGAGAGCCCCGGGGTCACATCGACAGTGGCAGAGAGCCCCGGGGTCACATCGACAGTGGCAGAGAGCCCCGGGGTCACATCGACAGTGGCAGAGAGCCCCGGGGTCACATCGACAGTGGCAGAGAGCTCCAGGGTCACATCGACAGTGGCTGAGAGCCCCGGGGTCACATCGACAGTGGCTGAGAGCCCCGGGGTCACATCGACAGTGGCAGAGAGCTCCGGGGTGACATCGACAGTGGCAGAGAGCCCCGGGGTCACATCATCATCACAGCCGGTTCCAGCCGCAACGGACTAATGAAAAAAAATTGTAAATTACCTTTTAATTTGTAAATAAGTCATGTAAATAATCTGCCATAGAATGACACATTGTAAGAAGCTATCTTTATTTCAATCCTGTCAGAAACACCCACAGAAAGTCTTCTAAATGCTGTATTAGGTTAGAGCAGCAGCAGCCTCCAAAAATGTCATTGCGCCCAAGAAAAAAACAAATGATTTGAATAGATAATGTAAGTGTATTTTTTTGGGGGGGGTAAAATAGTTTATGTGGTCTAAAACCCCCCTAACGTAGGACTAGCGATGTCACTGTTAGTCTACCTACAGAAGGGCAGACAGAATTCTTCAACCGATAAACTGGATAATGCCTTTTTTCTTTATTGTCTCTTCCTTTTCTTTACCCAGAGTGGTTTATTTCTTTTCCTACGCATAAATATATATTTTTATTTCTTTATTTATTTCCTTCACTTCACCTATAGATGTATGCATTTACTTCAGCCAGAGATGTTAGTCCCCCTGATAATAAATATAGATGTTTGTTTTAATGATACTCCTAGACGTTTATCTCCCCTGGTAAACATCAAAATGTAATAGAGACCTTGTTTCAGGGTTTATATATTTATGTTTGTGTGTGTTTGTGTTTGTGTGTGTGTGTGTGTTTGTTTGTGTCTGTGTGTTTGTGTGTGCGTGTGTGTGTATGTAAGGTGTTTGGGTCGGCAGAAGCGGTAATCCATAGCGTGTAATCTTTATTAAGGGTAATCGAGCAGGTGAAAACAAATCATGCACAAACTAAATACTTGGAAAAAAATGAAAATAAACAGTGTGCAAATTACGCTGGAATCAAACACTATACATAAAGCATACCAAATTGCATGAACAAATTCTAGTAAGAATTCCAACAGACAAGAAATAAATCACAAAGCAAACACTAATGAGTAACAACGATTGACACCACAAAGCTCAAACACTGGGACTAAATACAAACACTAATGAGTAACAACGATTGACACCACAAAGCTCAAACACTGGGACTAAATACAAACACTAATGAGTAACCACGATTGACACCACACAGCAAAAACACTAGGACCAAATATAGACACTAATGAGTAACAACGATTGACACCACACAGCTCAAACATAGGAATAAATACAAACAGTTACGGAGCAACAACGATTGACACAACACAGCACAAACACTGAGACTAAATACAAACACTTACTGATTAACAAGGATCGACACCACACAGCAAAAACACTGGGAGTAAATACAAACACTAATGATGGATGGATTGTCCACATCAATTAGAAGTGAGAAAGGTGATATTCTAATCATGTAATAGTCCTGAATGGGCTGCAGACATAACAAAAATGAAGTAATTAAGGTCCTGACTGCTTTCTGTCACAGTGTAAGCAGTGACAGTACCCCCCCCCCCAAAGAAGCTGCTCTGGCTCAGGTGTAATTGGTACTCTGAGAGCCCCTACTGGATGACACACCGGTGTTATGGGGACTAGGCCTACATGATAAATCGTTATTAAATTGCAATCTCGATTCAACCTTGTTCCCGATTTGATTTTAAAATACTGTTTTTTTGTTCAAGGAGTTCAGATAGACCCTGTATCAGGGCCAAATTTAGTTCATTGTGTTATATGTCACTATTTTTGGTAGCCTACTATACTTAAAATGCCAGTATGTACTTATTTTCTTTATTCATTTAAGCCTCTGTTTACAGGCTTGTGGTGATGCGCAATGTGCTATAAGTGACAAAATAAATCTACTGTATGTTTGGTACTGCCAATTTGTTTTGTCATGGTTCATATGTGCAATAAACATTACACTTCAGGGGAAAAATTCATGGCAGAGAGCTGTGATATCAATTCTAAGCAAAGAAATTGTGATTCACATTTTTCCCCGAATCGTGCAGGCCTAGTGGGGACCCTTGATGGAGGACACACAGGTGTTAAGGAGGCCATGTTTAGTCGTGTTGTGGGAACCCATGCCTACATGCTGGTCAGAGGCTTCGTGGGATCCCATTCCTCCATGCTGTCCAGCCTTGCCTTCATGGGAACCCATTCCTCCATGCTGTCCAGCCTTGCCTTCGTGGGAACCCATTCCTCCATGCTGTCCAGCTTTGCCTTCGTGGGAACCCATTCCTCCATGCTGTCCAGCCTTGCCTTCGTGGGAACCCATTCCTCCATGCTGTCCAGCTTTGCCTTCCTGGGAACCCATGCCTACATGCTGGTCAGCTGCGCCGTGGGAACCCAGGCCTGCATACTACAATCCCGGGCAGATAGATTAATAACCCAGATAGGTGCCTGGGAACCAGTGCGGCATCCACCTCCAGCAACCGCCTGTACCATGACAGTGTGTGTGTATTTGTGTAAGTGTGTGTGTGTGTTGCGCTAGATGTTGAGTAGAGGCCAGTACCGACACACAGAGAGTGAGCCGAGAGGCTTGTGAACGTTCCTCTGTCTTTCCCAGGAGGTCAATGTTAACAGGATGAACACCAAGGCACAATATCTGCAGTCTAATGTCTTTTCTCCACCAGATCATTTCTCAGGGCACCAATTAGGTCTGTGGTGAATGCTTCCGCCGCTACTAGCTATTATTAGTGATGGGCATTCCGAATCATTCAGTTCAGTTCTTTTAAAACATTCTGATGTTTTGACTCATTGAATCATTTATTGAACCTTTTTGTTCTCCTGTTAAATTCCATCTCATGATGGCACCGCATTGTTTTCTATAACCACAACCTATGAAAACAGATTAACCCTTGTGTTTTTCCAACAAAAAGCAAAATATTTAGTCTTTATAAAGTAAACATTTGTTACCTACATTTTGCCCATTATTACATTTGACTACATTAAAACGTGACATAGAACCTATGAGCTACGATTTTATTTAAATTATTTATTTAGCCTTACACATGGCCAAATTAAGATATAAATATTATTTCAGTTGTAATAGGCTATACTTTATTATTCTGTTAGGCTACATTGTCTATTATTGTATTATTTGGTAACACATTTACAGTTTTTTCCAATTGCTAACACACAAAATGTATAATTTGGCTCATTGAGTCAAAACTCAACACACAAGAATGCTTTACACAACACTTGAAGATTAACATTGAACTGCCATGTCAAAACTGCCATTCTGCAATCCAAACTTAACACTCTGACTTCAAAAGGCCCTCTTCAGATCGATAGTTAACGCACATGCACATGAACAATAAACAGTCAAACAGACACAACACACTGATCAACTTTACTCAAGACACTTCTGTCATTTGTAGTTTTTAAACCGTTTTTTTTCCCGAAACCAAGCCTCAGTGATACATTGTATAGGTAGTAAAACACCTCCCATTACAAGTCAGGGATCACTTTGTCGATTGGGGTCGGGCCACGTCACCTCATCCACATCACAGGCGATGTTCTCGCTTGAAAGGCAACGGGAAAATATCACCGGACTTGGCGTATCCACCCGTGGATCGAGCCCACCTCGATGTCTCCACATGCCTCCTCCATTGCACGCAGGAGCGGCACGCGTGCATGTGTAGGCAGTCATAGACCTTCCACCGCCATGCCGAAAATAATTCCCCTATCAGGTTGAGGACCGGGAAATAAGGGGGCAGGGACAGCACCATGAAATGGTTGTGGTTGGCGAATTAGTCCCGGAGCAAAGCAGCCCCGTTGAACCTGACATTATCCCAGATGACAATGAACATGGGCTGCCCTGGTGGGTGCTATGTGACCGCGGCATGTAGTGCATGCAGAAATGTCAGTATGTGTGCAGTGTTGTAGGGAACCAGGGTGGCATGGTGATGGAGGACCCCCTGACCACTAATGGCTGCACACATGGTGATGTTGCCCCCGCACTGCCCGGCGACATTCTTGATGGCCCTTTGGCCAATGATGTTTCAGTCCCGATGTCTGGTTTTTACCAGAGTCTCTTCCTCTATCTCCTCTCCCTCTTCCCTCCCCGTCTCTTCCTCATTCTCCTCTCCTTCTTCCTGTCTTTTCCTCATCTTCTCCTTCCCCTTGGTCCTTCATCCTCCATATTCACGATTGTCTCACGACAGGTGCTCATACCTGAATTATATATAGTGACTGATTGGTGTTCAGTTACAGGTTAAGTGTTTTACGATGTGTGCGGGAGTGTTGAAAATGTCATGTGTGTTTTAACTATTGAATGGACGTGCTGACTGCAGAGTGTTTCAACATTGGCCAAAGTGTGTAACACATGCACGATGTGTGTAGTGTTTTGCACCGTGTGTTACAAAATTGTTTACAGTGCCATGCTAACATTGTGTTTATTCATTTGGTCCCTGAGTGTACCAAATGCATGCAAACGTTACGGTTTCAACGCTTTGTTATGAGCATTCACTTTTAGTGTTTTAGCAATCGGGAAAAACTGTAATAAAATTTGGTTAAAATGTTAATTTAGAAGAGGGGAAAGATAGCACAATCTAGTGAGTGAAGTATTTCGTAAAACAAGTTTAAACATAATTGAAACGCTTTAATTAGTATTTCCAACACTATTACATTCTAAATATTATATTTAAAAAAAACGTAGTCTACCACTTACTATAGACTCTCCAACTCCAGAACATGTTTCCTACATATTTTAATCTTACGGATGCCCAAGGCAGTTGATTGTCACTTGGTTTCTCATTGTCATTCAATGCCATACACTATCCCCAAAAAAAGACACTAAAAATACAGTAAAATATTGTGAGAAATGTCGTACAATTACTACTGTATACTATACATCATCTGATATCCTACCATTCCCAATTACCCTATACAGGTACAGTCAGCTCCAAAATTACTGGCACGCCTGACTGGCAATGCACAAACAACACTGTAAAAAATAGAAACAATACAATTATCAAGATAAACTCAAAATAACGACATGTGAGAAAAACTGTACAGTACCTTATTAATGTGTCAATGGCTGAAACGTGAAAAAAATGAAATATGTTATATATGGCATATAACTTAATATATGTTTTCTAAAAACTTTCCTGAGAACGTAATTTGGGAATACTTCTGAGATGTACAGTATGTTTGGAATATAACACTGATCAATCATTTAGGGCAATTATAGAAAATGTATAAAGTTTTAAAAACAGTTGAAAATCTGACAGGTAGAGGACGGAAATGCATTTTGCCCCCAAGGATAGGGAGGAGGATGGTGAGAGAAGAAACAAAATCCTGTCTTGGGGTCACCAGGTTTCAAAAAGTACCATCAGATTCCACCTCCAACAACCACGGTCTCTTTGGAAGGGTTGCCAGAAGAAAGCCCTTTCTAACCCCAAGAAAAAGAAGCAAGTGCTTGAAATTTGCAAGAAGGCTAGGACATAGGTGGACTTTCAAAAAGACAACGACCCAAAACATACCTCAAGGTCCACCAAGAAATGGTTCATTGATAACAAAGTAAATGTTCTGCCATGGCTGGTGATTGTTTGGAGGTGTGGTCTTGGCAATGTGGGTGGGTCGGAAGCATGCCTGCTTGCTCCTGCCCAAGGCTTCCTTGTGCAGGACCACGTCTCTTGTCCCCCCCCGTCTCAGCCCCAAATGTTATGATGCAATAGTTTATGTGGCGGGGAACTAGACCAAATTGATCAGGTAAAAGTAGTTCACATCTTATCGGTGACCATGATTGATATTTCCTTTACTCTTTCTAATTGTTTTATAGGTTACTCTTAAGATATGAACTCCCTTTACCTGATCAATTTGGTCTTAAGTAGGGACTTCCCGAAACTTAAAAAAAAAATCTAACAATCTTAACATTGAAAGTTTAAAGAAACCAGAGACAGATGTAAGCTAGTTCTTGTGCGGATGGCAAACTTTTTTTAACATTTTCTTTTATTGAAATGTATTTGAACTGCCACTCCTATCAGCAACAGAAACAATTCTGACGTAAGGTTCGGCTTGCAGAAATGCTTTAGTTGGTCAAAAAACACACCCAACATGGTAAGGTTGAAATCTGATTGGTTAAAAATATGACAATCAACAACATGGTCCTGATGGTTTTCAACAGCAGAAGGTATTCACTCTGAATTCTGAATACCCCAGTCTACCCGGAGACAAAACAGATGAAAAAATCTTATTGGATAAAAGCTTTCATTTATATGAGCTGCGTTAAAAGCAAGGCAACTGAAAAGAGCGTACTGTAGCAATAAAATGACCTTATAGACTACCTGAAGTGAACTTTGTAAAATATACAGTGCCTTGCGAAATTATTCGGCCCCCTTGAACTTTTTTCGACCTTTTGCCACACTTCAGGTTTCAAACATAAAAATATGAAACTGTAATTTTTTGTGAAGAATCAACAACAAGTGGGACACAATCATGAAGTGAAATGAAATTTATTAGATATTTCAAAGTTTTTTAACAAATAAAAAACTGAAAAATTGGGCGTGCAAAATTATTCAGCCCCCTTAAGTTAATACTTTGTAGCGCCACCTTTTGCTGCGATTACAGCTGCAAGTCGCTTGGGGTATGTCTCTATCAGTTTTGCACATTTAGAGACTGAAATTTTTGCCCATTCCTCCTTGCAAAACAGCTCGAGCTCAGTGAGGTTGGATGGAGAGCGTTTGTGAAAAGCAGTTTTCAGTTCTTTCCACCGATTCTCGATTGGATTCAGGTCTGGACTTTGACTTGGCCATTCTAACACCTGGATATGTTTATTTGTGAACCATTCCATTGTAGATTTTGCTTTATGTTTTGGATCATTGTTGTAAGACAAATCTCTGTCCCAGTCTCAGGTCTTTTGGAGTCATTCTTCCAGAATGGTTCTGTATTTGGCTCCATCCATCTTCCCATCAATTTTAGCCATCTTTCCTGTCCCTGCTGAAGAGAAGTAGGCCCAAACCATGATGCTGCCACCACCATGTTTGACAGTGGGGATGGCAGTGTTGGGCAAGCTACTTGTAAAATGTAGTGAGCTAAGCTACTAGTTATTCTACACCAAAAGAAGCTTCACTACACTGAAGCTCCCCCCAGGATAATGTAGCAAGCTAAGCTACAAAAAAATGGCAAAAGTAGCTTACTACATGTAAGCTACTTTTTTAGATTGAACCGACTTCATTCAAAGTCAATGCTATCTTTTAAAATAATATTTAATGAATCCTTTTGTTCTACTGCTTAATTCTATCTCTATCTCATGATGGCATCATATTGTTTTCTATAATATAGCTGAATTAAA
>JACXGM010036401.1:0-11396 GCA_016801145.1 Umbra pygmaea
CCACGTACCTGGACAAGAACAATGATCTACACAGAACAAACAAACCCACAGAACTAAATACCCAACTAACGAGGGGAGGATGTGCAGGTGTGGACCAAACAACGGAACTGATAGGCTAACCAAAACATGTGACGGGATCATGTGACACAAAGAGCGGGAAACACAATCAAAACAAAACACATAGGGGAGAAACCACCCTAAAGTGACACATAGAACAAGGACACATACTACTGACATTGTGACAAACACCTGCTCCTCTCTGGTCTGTATATAAGCACCATCTTGTCATTACCTCCTTGCGAGGTATTGAGTAAAATCCATTCCAAGCGTTTACATATTGCTATTCCCTGGTCTGACCTGGTTTTGTTATTTGGTATTACGGTACTGATTTTTGGATTATCTTTTGGTACCTTTGCTCTATTTTTGGTGTTATTCTCAGTAAACGAACCTGCCTGTACGAGAGCTTGTTTCCAGCCTGACCCCTGCCTGTCTGACTACCTTATTCCCTGTACCGACCTTTTGCCTGTCCGACTATCTGACTCCAAGTCCTGCCCTTGCTAGTCTGAGATCCCTGCCGGTGGATTTTCCTATATTACCTGAGAACCTGCTCCGTGTGATTTGACCAAGCCTGTTCCTCGTCATCTATATTTGTGCCTCCTGGCTATCGTTTACAGTCTCAAGGGATTCTTTTCTGAAGTACTAACAGAAACAAATAAAAATATACATTAATTGCACCTGTCCTGTCCAAGTCATTACATTACAAATAGACTACAGTTGTAGAAAGACAGGATCGTATTTAAACCAATTTTTTCATATATATTTATTCAGCAATATATATCTATGGTATATATTTCTGGGGGTGCTAAAAGGTGTTCTATGTGAATTATTAGGGGTGCTTTAGCCCAGCCTCGCCCCGGCCTGCTGCCATCATTAAACCGCTTCGATTGATTAAGGTAATACAATGTAACAAAACATACAATAAAAATGTAAAGTGCTATTTTTGCAGTACTTACATTGTCTCTAAAATCAGCATATACCTTCTTTAAAGTTCTTATATGCCTATTGGTACTTCTTGATTTGAAGGTGCTATTCTAACCTGAAAATTGTGCCACATTATCTCAATATCTTAATAATGGAATCTACTGTGCCCCAGGAGGATTTTCACTGCCTTGGAAATGTTCAGTAAAACTTCAAGTACACTGTAACAAGTATTGTAACAAAGTGTAACAACCCATTGTTACCATGTAAATACATAATGTAACTCAAAGTAATTGTGATATGTACCTACACTGTTTAATTTTTTTTTTTAATCTGTTTTAAATCTTTACGTTTTCCTGTTTATGTAAAGCACCTTGAATTGCCATTGTGTATGAAATGTGCTATATATATAAACTTGCCTTGCCTTGCCTTACACATGTGTAACAATTATCACTTTTTTTGAGCTCGTTACAAATGTGTAACAATGAACGCTTGTTACCATGAGTTATCCATTCCTTTCATTTTAATGTGCATGCTGTGTTACATGTGAGTACCACACAGGTTACACTTCATTTTAACTAGCTAATTCCTGTGTATTAACCGGTAGTACGTTGTATTTAGACGTATGTTACATGTACTATGTTTTGTACGAGGCTAATAATTCTTCCACATTGATTGTGTTCTAGCTTTTAAATATGTGGCATCAACCTCAGTAGGTTAGATAAAATGCAACGTTATTTTCAATTCACAGATTACAAAACCATCATAACAAAATGTAGTTTAGCATTTAACCTAGCCAGTGCAACAAATAGTATAGGTTTCAAATATGAATGCAGAAGATGTTGTGACAGGAATACAGGATATCTGAGTAAATACAGTAATATTATGACTAAATATACTATATGTCGATTTGGAGTAGGTGACTTTATAAGTGTATTTTTCATTTTAACTAGCTAAGTCCTGTGTAACAAATAATATTGAAACTGTACCAAGGCATCCATTATGTTACATCTAATCATTAGTGCACTATTATAAGAATCCTATAATATAAATAGATTTTTCAGATACCTTAAAATAAGCACAATGTTTGTTTTCAGAATGGGTAAATGCACTGTATAGACCTTAGACAAGTTAAACTTGTTGTTACTCCAATTAGAATGCGTTGTCATTCAACTCAACTGGTACAATAAAATGCTATCACAATGAATCAAACCTGAAGAACCTTTGCTGCTTGATCCTTTGTAGCAGCTGGTACTGACATTGTAATTATGTAAACATTACATCAACATTAATATGCTTTATAAAACATGTCAGTGAGCCTTACAAAGTGTTCACTAAAAACTCAAATTTAACATAGAATTCAAAATTCATGTTGACAACAATATTGACATGGGATGTTTTTATCACAGCATGCACATTAAAATGAAAGGAATGGATAACTCATGGTAACAAGATTTCATTGTTACATGTGTAACACACATGGTAACAAGCAGTCTTTATTACAGATTTGTAACAAGCTCAAAAAATGTGATCATTGTTACACATGTGTAGGTACATACCACAATTACCTCCAGTTACATTATGTATTTACAGTGTAACAATGGGTTGTTACACTTTGTTACAGTACTTGTTACAGTGTACTTATGAATGTAATTACACTGTAACAAGGACCCCATTAAATGAAGTGTTACCAAGTGTTCTTACATTATATCCAACACTTATTTGTGCTTTTCAAGTTCCTTATTCCGGATTTAATTTTGAATGTCCATAGTATACTTTTAATACAGTATAGTCTTTTTCATGCATTCATGAATGTATTACTTTGTTTTATTTTTAAATAACCTTTACTTAAACTGAACATAAACTGTAAGTGGTTTGATTTAGTGTAAACATTTTGTAAATTTCGGTTCCCATAGTGTAGCAGCTTTGTTAAATTTTATAAATACTTCACCATTGCCTATTTTCTATGCAGTTTTTGGGTGATAATGCATTACCACTGTTAGAAATCCTTTCAGTTGAATTCCAATTTGAAATACAAAAACAAAGTACTTACAGTGAATGTCAGTGTGGTGCAAGAACTAGTTTTTAACACCAAAATTGCATTCAGAAAGACTTAATTTAACTAAGTTCATGATTTCTAAAGATTGTAGGTTGTAGCACAGCTTATTCCAATCTGTTATATCAATTGAAAACTCATACAATCAATTATTCTATGATTCATATTTGTAAATTATTTAGTACAATTTATTTTCCAGGTAATATTTTTCATAGTATTCATTTTGATTTAATGTTATAACATAAAGTGTGGTGTCCATGAGGGTGAATTCTTTCGAGAGCAAATAGTGTAGATGTGTTGGTATTTTGGATGTGCTATATTTCCATCATTTTCTTCCATTGGCAACATTTTGGTAATTTTGCTTAGATTCTTATTTGTGACTTTGTGAAGTCCTAATGTCACAATTTACTTTCAGTTTGTCTCCAGCATGATTGATGCTTACATGTGTATGCACCTTAAAGGTATGCATTAACAATAGCCAAAGGGACACCCCTACATCACTACGTCTACTTATAGAAGTGCTCACAGTCAATGTGTGATATTTTAAGTGTGTACAATGGATTATAAAGATTGCACTATAGAATAAATTCTTCTTATTATTTCACTACAGATATAGTAGGCATTTATTTATTAATGATTGAATTGTGAAATCAACAGGATTCAAATTTCTCAACAATGGGTATGTATTTGAATATTCATTGTAATTATTCATAAAGGCAGGTTTGAGGTTCTAATGGTTCTAAAATGTAAACTTTTTAAATGTATTTTAAAATAAATGTATAACATATTTTCAGTATATTGAGAAATGATTGAACTTCCATGCAATTTTGTCAGTTTTTTTTTGTGTTATTTCAATAGTATAATATACTATTTAAAAACAAATGTGTCTTCACTACCAGGTTACACTTGTTTCAATATGAATTAAGCCTAAAATACATAAACTCACAGTGAAATAGATGTATTGACATTGATTTAGAAATTGGTCCTGAAGGTATGCAACCTACTGTATCTGTCAGCATTATTAATGGGAAAATGTCCATGTGGGGCAGATTTTCCTACAGGATTTGGTAAGGCTCTTCTTCATGTTTCAGTTATGCATAGGCTATTGAGATTCATGAACTTCTTTAGATAAATACTATTTTAGTGCAATAACCTTGACATAGTGCATGCATACCTTGGATATTATAGCTTCAATACCTTACTTGTTTTTAACCAAAATATATGTTCCCATAATTTAGTAGTTTTTTTCAGTTGATTAATATTTCACCATTTTATTTTTTAATTTCTGTATTTGGGTGGTAATACACTACCACTGTTGAATATATTTACAGTTGAATTCCAGTTTGAAATGTAAATACACATATATATAATCAGCCGCGGTCGATGGATCTTATTTGGGGAGGACGGGCTCGCGCTACGCTCGGGACCGGAGTGAATGGAATGGTGGAATATATATATATATATATATATATACATATATATCTTTACTCTAAATTCTTTAAGTTGGATCAATTTTGTACTTTTTGAACAGTTCTAACCAACTGTGGGACCTTCTAGAGACATGATTATTTCACCTGGAATTTATTATTGTAATCACCAAAATTGCATTGAGAAGACTCCATATAAATCCATGATTTCTAAAGTTTGTAGGTTGCATCACAGCTAATTCAGGTGTGTTATATCAATTGAATAATTAAGCAATAAAGAATTGTATGGTTTATATTTGTAAATAATTTAGTTCAATTTGTAGATTTTATAAATGACATAATATTTTTCACATTATTTATTTTAATGTAATGTTATCATATAAAATGTGGTGTCCAAGGGGGTGAATTATTTTCAGAGCAAATAGTGTATATGTGAAATCCCTGTTGGTATTTTGGATGTGCTAAACGTCTATTGTATTTTTCCACTGGAAACATCTTGGTAATTTGGCATAGATTCATATTTGTGACTTTGTGAAATTGAAAGGTCACAATTATCTTTTAGATTGTCTCCAGCATGATTGATGCTTAAATGGAATTCAGATGTATTCATGTTAAAGGTATGCATTAACAATAGCCAAGGAAACACCCCTGAATCACTAAGTCTAGTTATAGAAATGCTCAAAGTCAAGAGCACCATACATTAAATTCTATTTCAATATTCATTGTAATTATTCATAAAGACAGGTGTGAGTAAACATTTTTAAATGTTTAAATATTAAAAAAACATTATCTTTTCAGTTTATTGAGAAATAATTGAACATTTCATCAGATTTGTATTATGTTTCAGTAGTATGAAATACTATTTCAATAATGTTGTCTTTACTACCAGGTAACACTGGTTTTAATATGAATTATAAATTGGTCCTGAAGGTATATAAACTACAGTATCTCTCAGCATTATTAATGAAGAAATTAATTGTTGGGGCAGACATTCCTCTAGGAGTTGAAATGTAGCTTTCAACATTCCATATTAGCCCATATTCATTGTTTTTTATTAATATAATTTGCATCATGTTATGACATAATATTTTAAACTGTGATTAATAGCTATGGGCTGCAGACAGATTAATGAAAACTACTAACAAGACAGACAGTGGCCTCAACTAATATTGGCTTTATCACAGTCTCCCCCTGCTGGAGACACTGATTTGGTGGCATGTTTTGTTTTATCCTAGTCTCTAACTTCAATCACTGTTTCTAACCAATAGACAGAATTGGGTAAGTTAAATTTATCAGACTACCAGGGATGTACTGGGAAAAAAATTTGGCCAGGGACTTTGGATGGAGCGGCCATCTGTTGCTCCCCGCGTCCGTCATTCACTCTGGGTTTCTCTTCATCTAAATATAGAGGAACTGTCTCTTTTGATTTGATGGCCGGACCATAGCGCAGTTTTGCGCTCCTGTGGATGCGACAGCCAGTCCATTTTAGCCTATTTTCACCTGTTTTAATACGTCCAGTACATTAGCTGGCCGACCAGTTGTCAAAGTAAAATAAATCTCCCGACCCTCCCGATGGGCAGTCCGTCCCTGCAGACTACAGTAATCAGATTATTCTTAAAGAAATGTGTTACACAACTCTGCCAAAAGATCACTTAATTTCTCAGTCAACCAGACACAGGTGCATTCAGTCATTTCATTAGTTCTCTATGTTAGTTCCTGTGTTTTTTTAGTTGACTGTTGCTCTTTGTTATGTTGTATGTGTGTGTTCTTTTGGTGTAGTGAATGTTTCTGTGTTTCCTAAGCTTTAACTCATCATAATCCTTTTTTTTAACGTGTTTTTGATTAAAATCTGTTTAGCTTCAACTTTGTATTTGTCTCTGTGACTCCCTGCACTCTCCTTTGGGTATGTTTTTAGGCAGAATTTGACAATGAGGGGGTGATCCTTAAGTATCACTGATCATTTAATTTACAACAGTAAACCTCATAGGGTCTACATTATTAATAGATTAAGTAGTCAACATAAGCTACCTGCTATTTCATCAAAGCCCTCTTTAACCCTTGTGTGGTGTTCAGGTTTATGGGAACCGTTTTCAATGTACAAGAACACATTTTCATTGAGTGCACTCTGGGCACCCCCTAAACCTTTATATTAAATATGTTATGTTTGGGTCTATTGGACCCAGGACAACTAACAGGTGAAAAAAACAAGTAATCATGGCAAAAATCAGGGCCGGTTCTAGCTGGGGGCAAACACTGTTCGCCTGGCAAACTATATTATGCTGGAAACACGGACCCGATTTGTCTTTTCAAATAATAGCGTACATAATTAATTACAATAATCATTGTTAATACATTGCATAGATAGGTAGAGGGTCCATGTTCATGAGTTGCTAAAAAAGTTTATTGTTGTATAAAGCAGACTCTAGTTGTAAGGACTCAGGGATGAGGAACTGAGCCATAGGGTGGTTTGGCTCCACCCGGTGGTCAAACTGGACAATAACCTTCTATTCATTGCACTTGTGTGTCTGTAATTGTCCATGTGTATGCACCTCATTACAATCAGCGGAAACTTGTTATTTAAATAGTGTGTGTGTATAAGTGTAACCTCAGATTCCTTTCTGAGTTAATGTTTTATGTCGTCTGTGTTGGAGAGAGCAAGGAGCTGTTGAGAATGGAATCCTTGATTTCCCAATGGACTGGGGCTATCAGTCAAGCTGGTGGTAGAATAGGTTCCCGCTCAGACTTAGTGAAAGGTGTATCATATATTCGGGACAGTGAGTCAGCCTTTATGTTATTTTTTCCTGGTTGATATGTGACACAGAAGTGAAAGTGGTTAAAGAAGAGGGACCCGTGGGCTTTACGGGGATTCATCCTCTTAGCCTGTTTGAGATATTTTACATGTAGGTTGTGGTGGTCGTGAGAACAAGAAACTGGTGTTGGGCTCCCTTTAGCCAATGCCTCCATTCTTCTAGAGCTAGCATGGTGGACAGAAAGTCCCTGTTCCCTAAGTTGTAATTCCTTTTGGTCAGTGTTAGCTTTCTGGAAAGTAAAGCACAGGGATATATTTCAGAGGGTGAACCATGACATTGGTTGGCTTGTTTGTAGGTGACCGAATCCTTATTTTCACCCATGATTTACCAATAAATTCATTAGAAAATCCTACTATGTGATTTTCAGGAATTTCTTTTCTCATTTTGTCTCTCATAGTCGAAGTGTACCTATGATGAAAATCACAGGCCTCTCTCATCTTTTTAAGTGGGAGAACTTGATCAATTGGTGGCTGACTAAATACTTTTTTGCCCCACTGTAAATGCTCAGTATGTCGCTATCACAAACAATACCTCACAATGAACAAAGGAAGGACGTGACTTACAGGTAAATAGGCACGCTAACAACAAACAGGTGAAACCAATACAACCAAATGACAGTCATCTCAAATCGGAAAACATAGAAACACAATACTGGACAGTCATATACAGTGGCGGTTCTACATTGAATTATACCCTGGGCGAGACTCCCTTCGAGCCCCCCCCTTACTTGGTTCTCTGTGAACCAGCTCAGTCCCAATCCTGTCAGTCAGATGTGAGGACCAGTTAGCAGGGTCAGTTGACAGAGGCTCATCCTCAGCAGTGAGTCTCAGTGGGGGTTCAGCTCCAGGCATTTCTATCAGAGAGCATATTGGCACATTACTCAAAGCACATAGCAGGGTAACACATAGGTCTACTCAGAAATTATCAGAAATATTAAAATTACATTAAAATGCAGTTGTCCAGTTTTCTTGTAGCCTAGGCATACCCCCTCTACACATTTTATACCAATTTAGATGTAATTGCGAAGAAACATACAGTTAACAAAGCTTTCCAAAATCTAAATAGCTAACAAAAAGTGATGATGGCTATCACAAACATTTAGTGGTGTTTTATGAGTAAAACCTGAGAATGTTTGTAGAGCACAGAGAATGTTTGTAGAGCACAGAGAATGTTTGTAGAGCACAGAGAATGTTTGTAGAGCACAGAGAATGTTTGTAGAGCACCGTCTGTAACAGGTTTGGAGTACTATTCTAACATATCTCTTTTACCACTCATTTCAACATCCACCCTACTGTCCCTCACATCCCTCTGACCGTCACCTGTCTGTGGCTCAGACACACTCTGCCGAATTGAAATAGGTCAAATAAGACTGTCAGTGTCAGACAATGTGGACAATAACTACCAATAACAGTTCAGATGTGTTCTTGCTAGTTGGTTTAATGTAAGAGCACATAGAAAGTGCACTGACCTGTATTTTGGAAAATTATCACATTTATGGACTGAATGCAAGATATCTAAATTACATAAAAACAACAGATTGTAGCTCAAAATTGTCTAAACAGGTGTCTTTATATATACTATCCGTTTTATCACTCACCTCAGGGTCTATCCACTGTAACTCACATCTATCTGACACTCCTGATTCTGGCTCAGTCACACTTTGCATTAGTCAAATATTTCAGTCAGACACACGCAGTGTCCATTCATGTAGTGCAGCATATGTACTGATGTATCTTACAGTTCAGTTTAATGATAAATAATGAGGCAAATTAATGTAATTTATTCCTCTTAATGATGATTTTATTAGAGCTAGCCATTGCAAATGGATAAAAATTATATGAGAAAGAACAAATTAATAAAGCTAAAACAATCTAATATCGCCCTAGTTACCGCCGGGTTGACTAGTAGAAAGACCTGTAGGTTGGTTGGAGAACCACATTAGCTACTGGTTTAATCTGGTCTAAATGAAAGTTCTCATTACTGGCTAATGTAAACTGTAGATAACTATAGCTAGCCAGCTGATATTTACCATAAATAACAATTGTCTTCTTTAGCGCTGAAGTCAAATCAAGTCTACTATAGTGTATAGCAGAGGTATTCAACTCTAACCCTACGGGGTCCGGAGCCTGCTGGTTTTCTGTTCTTCCTCAACATTAATTGGACTCACCTGGTGTCCCAGGTCTAAATAAATCCCAGATTAAAGTGTTGCAATGAAAAAGTGGAGTGGATCTGGCTTCGAGGTCCAGAGTTGAATACCCCTGGTGTATAGGGTAAAGCATTAAATGGATTTCTGAAAAGATTGGCTTTTTCTAAAGAACGAGAGTTGAATGGATTACAGCGCAGGCATGGGCAGTCAATCACTGAGACAGTTTGTGAGACGTCAAGTAGTTAACACAAGTCTGCAGCTGCAGGGGGTGCCATTTTGCCAATTCCCCATATAGTGAAATGATAGAAAACCACATTGCAGAGGATTTTTTAAAGAGCTCATGTGTCATTTAAATATTGGCTGCCCTCTTTGCTTGTGCCAAAAAAACGATACTGGTGATATAAACAGTGATATACTGGTGATATAAACAGTGATATACTGGTGATATAAACAGTGATATACTGGTGATATAAACAGTGATATACTGGTTATATAAACAGTGATATACTGGTGATATAAACAGTGATATAATGGTGATATAAACAGTTCGAAAGAATGTACAAAAATGAATACAACAAAGAACCCACACACCTTGCTTGACAACACACTCAGTGATGTCACTCATTTAAATCAAATACCATTCTCGTTCTAACTGTCCTCATGAGTACTCTCATAACTAAGGAATTTAAATTGATGTATTTAACTGTAGTGCATTATTCACACGCTCCCTCCTACATGTTCACATGTAAAAAAAAATACAGAGAAATGCTCTCCAGATCGTGAAGTTTGCCAACAAGGATTTTAAATTATACTATACCAATAGTACTTACGATAAATAAACAGATATTAAAGTGTTCCCAGTTCTGCCTCTGTTGTTTTCAGTTTTCTGCTAAAATACAATTAGTAAATAAACTCCTTTTGGAATGGTGATAGTGGTGTCAGTTTTGTTTGATGTAGACCCCCTTTAATTTGTATATTAGATGTTTAAACAGCATGTATGGTTGATATTTCCCATTTACATCTGCTAGATCACATTTACCGAGAGAATTGCTATTCATTTTTTGATGAAATTAAATTTTTGTCAAAAAAGCTACTGATGATCATGACCTGGTGGAATAAATCATGAAGAAATATAAATTAGACATAATTACATTGTTGTAGTCGAGTCACCGACTGTTGAGTCCGAGTCGAGCCTCGAGTCCCCAATATTCGAGTAAAAGTCCAAGACCGAGTCACCAACGAAGAGTCAGAGTCAAGGCACCATTACTTGAGTTCGAGTCTCGAGTCCCCAGTCCCCAGTGTTTGAGTCCGAAATACTCAAGAAGAGTCAGAGTGAAGTCACCATTGCCAGAGTTCAAGTCAGAGTCCCGAGTTTAAATCATGAAGTCTGAGTTGAATTCCAAAACTGCCTACATTGCTCCACTCTGGCACCTTTAAATTGCTTTTATTTGTTGTAAAGCAGACATCTGTTGTGTATTTTTACAAAAATGATTATGCCTGTATTGTGTATAGTTTTAATAACCCAATTATGTTGTGGGTCCAACAAACCTGCGAACATTGGGTGAGTAACGGAAATATAAACACCACACAAGGGTTAAACGTGCAATATGTAATTTTTGGCCGCCAGGGGGCTCTCAATCAAAACAATAGCAAAAGATGTACTTGGATGACGTTGGGAGGTTGTGTGGGATCATGGGTTTTGTTATCGTCGTCAATGACAACCTTCCAATCTAGCTTCTCCGGCAGAAAAAATGTTCACTGACAAAGTAATATATTGTTAAAAAAATTATAACTTTATTCACGTTATGTTTGGCGGCTCCCTGGAACTTAGAACAACTAGAGCAGTCACAGGTTATATGACGCCATTTACGGGCGACAAAATGAAACGTCCCGTGTCTTTGAATTATATTACAAATTTCTCTGGATTTGAAAGTTAGTGGAAACATTTAGGATAATGTAAGTACACAACTAAGAAATAT
>JACXGM010036402.1:0-11396 GCA_016801145.1 Umbra pygmaea
CTGAGGTCTGAGGCAAAACAAGAAACAATATGGTCATCATCACTGAGGTCTGAGGTAAAACAAGAAACAATATGGTCATCACTGAGGTCTGAGGCAAAACAAGAAACAATATGGTCGTCACTGAGGTCTGAGGCAAAACAAGAGACAATATGGTCATCATCACTGAGGTCTGAGGTAAAAAAAGAAACAGTATGGTCGTCACTGAGGTCTGAGGTAAAACAAGAAACAATATGGTCATCATCACTAAGGTCTGAGGTAAAACAAGAAACAATATGTTCATCACTGAGGTCTGAGGTAAAACAAGAAACAATATGGTCATCATCACTAAGGTCTGAGGCAAAACAAGAAACAATATGGTCATCACTGAGGTCTGAGGTAAAACAAGAAACAATATGGTCGTCACTGAGGTCTGAGGTAAAACATGGTCATCACTGAGGACTGAGGTACAACATGAAACAATGTTACAATATTTTGTTTTAACTGCCAGATAAGTGTTGTTAGAAATGCCCTGCTCAGGAACAGAACAACACATTAGTTTAACTTTGTCAGATCGGGTTTCAACCTAGCAGCGTTGCAGTAACAGGTCAGATTCTTGTACCACTGGAACAAGCTGCCTAAACCATTAGATTGTTTTGCCGGTCACATGCCGGTATAGTGCCTGATCTCAACGTCTTCTCATTAACCTTAGGGAAGACCTCTTCTCCTCAGTGATGAACTCAGACCCAGAGCTCCGTAGTGGCGCACATCAAAGGAAGTGTTAAGCCAATGGGATTATGAGGAAAGAAAAGGCCAAAAGTACGTTTGAACAGTGAAGACATCATCAAACACTACCTAATCCCTCGCCAACGGCCCATTGCCATGGGAACAATTCCAGGGTGAATTGTTCAATAGCAACTTCTCCAGTAAGCTTGAAAGGGAATAAACAACTGTGCGAGGTTGTCATATTGTGGCTTGGACAATGACAGTACACAAACATGTAACTGAAATATTTGAACTTAATTTGGGTTAGTTTCACCCTAATTGAGATTTCGGTGTGTGTCAGTGTGTCTGAGTATGAACTGTGAGCATCAATTACAAATTACCCTCACTAAAATAATATTACTAGAGGGTCATATCCACAACATATCCAATTAAACATTTCCCAAAATAAAAAAAGTTAAACTTAATTTAGCCCTTTTAACACTGCCCACAGGTGTTAGATACCCCTGACTGGGTTCTACACTCCTAGATACTCTACATTTGCTATATGATCACAGCCGCTAGCTTTCTAAGAATAGACTAATGGGCCTTGCTCCTTTGTTCGGAGGGGAGGAAGTGTGAAGGGTACCAAGTGTGGTCCTCGTTCCAGGGGTACACTTCGACCTCTCCAGGGAGGTGGAGAAATCGTGCTGACCCAGAAGGCAGCAGTGGACATTAGACTGGACAATGGCTGTTTCCTCCCCCACTACCATAGTGACAGGCTGGAGCCCAGCCAAACACACACACCTCAGTAAGCAGGCGATAGAGGCGTCGTATCGTCACCTAACACAGATAATTAACCAAAGGAGACGTCCCAAGTCAAATTTGCCCCTCAGAACAAACAAACATTTATGATGAGCTAAACCTTGACCATCGACACCCAATCACCAGGGCAGAAACTCACAGTAAAAGTAAGGAGCTTTGGTAAATTATAGAATCCAGCCTTTGCAGGGGTGAAATGTTATTTTCGTGAAAGAAGTGAGAGCGTGTGAACTTCAGAAGACTGTTCTGTACCTGTGTCCGAGTTAATTTCTGGCAGTCTGACTCCAGACCACACATGCTCCATGGCGACTGCTTTCTCTGGATCCCTCTACATACCCGTCTCCCTAGCCTCGACTTCCTACCATCCTGTCAAAAACATAAAATAGTGAAAAGTGCATTGTGTACCTGAAGTTCTTGATGTGGTCCTCAACACTACTGAGGTGAAGACTGTGGGTCAGTGCTTGATGGTACGTCAAGGCCTGTGTGGATGAGCCCCAATTCACATCTGGAACACAGGACAAACAGTGAACATCTGGAGCCACAACCCCTGTATGGGTGGAGTATGGATGCTGTGCACGTGGGTACAGAGCCACGTGCGAAGCTGGGATTCTACATGTGTAAGCATGTGTGCATCTGACAGGAATAGAGAGTGTGAGGCGCGTGTGTGTGTCTGGGTTCATATTTTCACACCTCTAGGCGGAAGTCTGTATTCATGCCTGACGCTATCCTGGGGTGTCCAGCGCGAGTCAGGTGTGTTTACCCAGAGCCAGCAGTCTCACTGAAGGACTTTCTAGCATCTGGAGGCACAGCGGGCCATCTGACCCCTGTGGGGACCTCTCCATCCCCACAGCCCCCAGCTTGCTCCAGTGAAACACACCACTACCCAGCCCAGAGAGGCTGAGCGCTAACATATGCTAGAGCCTGAGAGAGCACGTATCCACACACAAGCCTTCAGGCAGCAGCCTATTTTAAAATCCACCGTTTAATGTCAAGTTGGCTTGAGTGGGTGGGCAGCTTAAGAAAAGTTACCTGAGAAACGAGCCAGCCCTTTTTTTACCAATCACCATAGAAACACAGGCGGTGTTCCAAGTCTATTCCTGTACTAGGTAACATTGTAGGATAATGTTATCGAAATATAAATGTTTTCTACACTGCAAAAAGGGCAAACCTCAACAGAAGAGATTTTGGTCATCAACCCTGAATTATATTAATTAATTGAAGACACCTTTTTAGTAGAATCACTAAGGCAATCATTAACTTGTGTTCGCGCAATGCCGAGTCTTCTGCAGAACGTCTACAAAACAGAGTTGGCCTCATGAATGTGTAATGAACATGCAGTGAAGATCTGACTTAAATCCATGTAAAATATACTAACGTCAACAAAACAATATAATAGGTGCTGGGGGGGGGCGTGGACAAGGTGTTGTTTCTGTTCCCTTATTTCAACTGTTCTGATAAACATTGTTCCACGACACTGTGTTTACCTGTAAATACTTGTAACAATGTTGGCAACAAATGTCCCAGTGATGCAAATGCTTACTATTTCACAAAAATAAACACATCAGCAATAAAAAGAAACACAAATAGCCTGATTTGAATTCTTTGTTCTAATCATTTGAGTGTCAGGAGACTTGCAATGGCTGGTTTAATCATAAAGGTTAATAATTAGTCAATTTTTGCTCTAAATGTTAAGTGTAGTTCACAACGATTGACCTTTAACATTTTTTATTAAATTGTAATCGTAATTAATTTAAGATTGCTCAAATAGTTGTATGTACGATAACCGATAATATCAAGGTTAATGTTGTGGCAAGTTTCACAACCATCATTAATCCCCGTCCATGCTGAGGTAATCCAAAATGGCCGACTCGACGCCGAATCTCTCACCAGGTTTCTTGTAGCTGACGTAGATGTATAGTCCCATAACAATGACGTTGGTCATTAGGGCGGCCCACCAGTTGATGACGAACATCACCACGCAGCACAGCACGGCTCCAGCAAGAGAGACCCACATGTTGTAGTACTTGAAGCTGGGGCGCCATCCTAGGAGTAAATCAAAAGTTAGACTGGCTTCCTTATTAAGGAGCCTCACACGGCACTGCAGTTGCATAGCAAGAAGTGACCATTTCTAAGCACTGTCCTTGTAAGTCGGAGGTAAGAATAACAACATTTGAGCCAGGCGTAAACCACTTAAGTCTTAAAGGTTACATGAAATCTGGTCGGTCTGTATGTCTACAAAGAAATGGCGCGTCTATGGAGTGCTTGAAATGTAACATTCAACTAAAAATGTCAGTTTTTAAGTTCAGGATGAAGTACTTATTTGGGTGCTGGTAAAATGTAATGCATCAAAGTGTCACATTCAGTGGTGAGAAGATATGTAGGACCAACTATACCACTGTCTTGCTATCACCTGAACCCAGACGATGAGGTAAACATATAGCACTAGGCAGGGTTAAAAAGGACAAGAGTGGCCTAGATGCACTACAATCACAAAAATATAACACTGTACACCTCCTCTGACAAAATTGTTTCCCTATACACCGATCAGACATAACATTATGACCACCTGCCTGATATTGTGTAGGTCCCCCTTTTGCCGCCAAAACAGCAGCCCCATACACGACAAACTGTGATGCACTGTGTTCTGACACCTTTCTATCAGAACCAGCATTAACTTTCAGTAATTTGAGCTACAGTAGCTCGTCTGTTGGATGCTTCTAACACATCAACTTTGAAAACAAAATAAATAAGCAGGAAAAGTGGGCAAGCATAAAGATTTGAGCAACTTTGACCATGACCAAACTGTTATGGCTAGACGACTGGGTCAGATCATCTCCAAAACTGCAGCTCTCGTGGAGCTTTCCCAGTCTGCAGTGGTCAGTACCTATCATAAGTGGTCCAAGAAAGGAAAAGCGTTGACCCGGCGACAAGGCCTTGGATCACCAAGGCTCATTGATGCATGTGGGGAGTGAGGTCCGATCCAACAGACGAGCTAATCTAGCTCAAATTGCTGAAAAAGTTAATGCTGGTTCTAATAGAAAGATGTCAGAACACAATGCATTACAGCATATGTAGCTGAAAAACGTACTTTACGGTTTCACATAATTGTTTTGTGTAAAGTTACCATTAAACAAGGGAGGCGGCTTAATATAGCAATGTCACTGAATTAATGTGAGAGCATGAAAACTTGGATTAAAAATGAGAGTTAAAAAATGTGAGTTAGCAACCAGTTAGATCACAGTTACATCCACTACTGGAAGCAGTTTATTGGGTACTAAAGTGACCCGACTAGTAGGAGTTTAGTACACTGGAACGATGGGGTCCAGTCTGACCATGTGAAGGGTTACAAAAAGACTACAAAGACCACAGGACATAAAGGGTACACTGGGATGACTTTATTCTTTGCCCCTTGCATGTTTTTACATGCACTCATGGGAGAGTGAAAATAAGCCTTATTTGGCCGGATAAACACAGATGTATAACTGCCAGTTATTTTCCAGGGGAGAAAAGCATGTAATGCCTTGCCTTGAATGAGTCAGGTACCCTTTAGGTCTGTAATTGAATGGTCTGCAAAGACATAGACATAATTAGATAAAATCTGTACCTGGTGTTCTCTCCTGCCTTTTTTGGTATTAAGGGAAAAACATACAGCACTTTATACAATGAAAGCCGAATGATACAACAGGCTTAATATATCACACTGATTTCACAAGGTCATGGTTGATCACACACTCATTTCCTTCTTCCATAACGACAACAAAACTGATTGGCTCACACTTGAAGAGTCAATCTAAACAGACCTCTTGGTTTAATTTTGCACTGAGACACTAATCCAACTATCCTGGATTAATGGTGATAATTAATGACGCTACCATCATGACTATTGTACCTGGTTATCTTACCATAAATATCAGGCGTTAACAAAATGACTCATTGGCCCAAGTGGAGATAAAAGTTCAATTCTACTGCAGGTTTGAGGTGAACAGCAATTGCATCTTCCAGAAACCGTCAGGGCCAATATAATGAATGAAAAGGAGCACTACGCGTTGCTTTCTAGCAGAATTCATTTCCGACCAGAATCAATCATTTGTGTCATTATGAGTCACTGAAACATTCCCGCTTCTTCCACTCCAGACCGAGCAGACCGACATCTTAAAGACTTAGCTACTAGGGATTAATAAAGATAGCCTCGGTAAGATATGATGCCATGCATATTTTATCAGACCCATGGAGGACTCCCCTTCCAGGTGATTTAAAAGTAAAGTGCTCCTAACGAACACGTAGATAGATCTTTAAAAAAGGTAACGTTCAGACGTTTTCAGGAAATTAACAGGGCTCTACCACGACCACAGAGGACTTCTGGGCAGGAATGTAAGGCTTAAACGGGGGGGGGGGGGGGTTTACGCTACGGTCTTCATTTATACTCTAAGTTAGTCGCACACTACATTCCAGATGCCAGCAGGTCCGATTTTACTAAACATCTGTGTCTTGCCGTTAGAGATATTGCACTCAGAATGTTTCACGTGATCTTAAATTTAATACAAATATATAAACTGTTTAAATATATGTTTAAAAGGACTTCAAGGATAAGGAAATAACCACTTATTTGGATAGACTCTATAGTCAATGACAGGTGTAAACTCATGAGCAGTCACATCAATGCATGTCATCAATGTGATTTAAAGGGAACGTGCAGAAAATTACTGTATGCAATGTACTGGAACTAACTAGTTTGTAAGTCCCATCATTTCCTATTAGGTCTGTTCTTTAAATAATCATGACTTGTGACCGATTACTTAACTCTTAAGACTCATCACAGAAAAAAAGTGTATATCGGCAACATCCCTGGGATTTGGTGTTTGTCATCACAGTCAGGAACTTTAAGGTCAAAGGTTATCCTAAATTTAGATTATCACCCCACCAAAAAATGTCATGCTGAAGACACCATTTTGCAACAATTTAATTATTCACAAGTTATGATCCCATGTTTCTACTTGGCCGGTTAATTTCACATGCTGAATTTGACCTCCATTAACGTCATCATAAAATAAAGTTATTCTTCAGTATTAATAATCAAGGGAGTGCAAACAGATTCCCAAGGATCTAGATTGAAAAATGGATGGAACCTTATAAAACATTCTCCTACAGGTCTGCCTGTCTGGTCCGCTGACTTTGAAGTCTGTGGATGTAATCTTTCACCTGGAACAGTGTGAGATTGTTGTAGGTCTCACCTGGAGAGTTGGCCAGAGAGGCGTGAAACACAGAGAAGTTGATGAGAGCGTAGGAGGCCAGGAAGAAGTTGGAGATGATGGGAGCGATAACGTTCAACTCGGCTAAAAAAGACAAAACATGGCCGTTAAGGAGAGCGTTACGCATACGTTCATAGGAAACTGTCCATGGCCATCAAGTAATTAAATTGCCAGCTGGCAGTCACCATCAGGATGAAAGTATACTACTGAATGATATATTACTGATACACAGCAAATTACAAATAGACTACAGACTATACCACTGAATTATGTATAATACTACTTATCAGCAAATATCATAAATAAAGCAAACTGGGGCTCGATTGCAGTCGATAAAGACTCACAGCCATTGGTTGATTAAACCACTTTTCAGCACAGCATGACAATACTTCTGAAGATGTCTCGTCTAAAGCTCCAAACCTGGATACACGTACCAATGAGGATGAAGGCCAGAGCGATACAGAAGGTCAGAATGTAGCCACGGAGGGGTTCATTGTTCTTGCCATAACCCTTGGCAAACATCTCCAGCCCGGGGTAAATGTTGTCTTTGCATAGAGCCTGGAATAGCAAAGGAACAGCATTACAATAGGACACAGGTCAAACCAGGCTATTGCATACAGTAAATCATTCCAAGCAGATGTTAAACTGGCATTATTCAAGCTATACTCAATCTGTCCCCAATAAGGCAGGTTCCTAGTGTAATCTCAAAGTTCTCCCCAATAAGGCAGGTTTCTAGTGCCGTCCAAGTTCTCCACAATAAGGCAGGTTCCTAGTGCCGTCCAAGTTCTCCACAATAAGGCAGGTTCCTAGTGCCGTCCAAGTTCTCCCGAATAAGGCAGGTTCCTAGTGCCGTCCAAGTTCTCCACAATAAGGCAGGTTCCTAGTGCCGTCCAAGTTCTCCACAATAAGGCAGGTTCCTAGTGCCGTCCAAGTTCTCCACAATAAGGCAGTTTCCTAGTGCCGTCCAAGTTCTCCACAATAAGGCAGTTTCCTAGTGCCGTCCAAGTTCTCCACAATAAGGCAGGTTCCTAGTGCCGTCCAAGTTCTCCACAATAAGGCAGGTTCCTAGTGCCTGTCACAAAGATCCTGAGCTGCAGCAGGCTGGAACAATATCCTCCTAATCTGGAGAACACAATTGCTGAGGTCAAGCACCAATTGTGTTCCTGCAACCTAGTAATCACCCTTTGTGTTACCACACAATGAAAACATTTAGAAGCATCGGTTGTAAAGCATGAATTGATTAGCAAGGACTGCAGGAGGGAAGCTGGATCTGGTGAAGGTATTCTAGAGCAGTATATATATATATATATATATATATATATATATATATATATATATATATATGACCTGCTTTTCTTAATCTCTGATTCTAGTCAAATGAAATGCATGCTCTTTAAATCAGACAATACCTGTACAAGCCTGGCCTACAAATCTGGCCATGGATGCATACACAGTACCAGACTGGTAACTAAACTCAGCAACAAAAAGAAAAAACTTTCAATACAATGTATTTGAAAGATAATTTGTAAAAATCTGTACAGATCTTCATTGTAAAGGGTTAAAACAATGTTTTCCATACTTGTTCAACGACCCAACATGTTTTATGAACAAGCACCTGTGGAACGGTTGTTAAGACACCAACAGCTTACAGACAGTAGGCAATTAAGGTCACAGTTATGAAAACTAACTCTGAAAACCACCAAGTAAAGATGCCCAGGGACCCTGCTCATCTGTGTGAACGTGCCTTAGGCATGCTGCAAGGAGGCATGAGGACTGTAGTTGTGGCCAGGGAAATAAATTGTAATGTCTGTACTGTGAGACGCCTAAGAAAATACTACAGGGAGACAGGAAGGACAGTTGATCGTCCTCACAGTGGCAGATCATGTGTAACAACATCTGCACAGGATCAGTATATCCGAATATCACACCTGTGGGACGACAACAGGATGGCGATAACAACTGCCAGAGTTACACCAGTAATGCAAAATCCCTCCATCAGTGCTCAGACTGTCCGTAATAGGCTCAGACCGGCCACTTGGTTCAGGGACACATTATTCCATTTCTATTAGCCGCATGTCTGTAGAACTTGTTCAGTGTATGTGTTAGTTGTTTAACCTTTTTATGTTCATACAAATGTTAACACATGTTAAGTTTGCTGAATATGACAGAAGTTGAAAGTGGTCAATACACGCTTTACCTCTGCTCCCTCCTTAATCTGCCCTTAGCTAATAGAAATCTGTTCTCTAGTATATATATTACACTGGTCATTTTTAAGATAAGAAGGTTGCCATCTTTGACCGTCATTACTTTCTGAAATAGACTCAAACTTGACACTTTACTCCTGACTCCGTAACAAATAGCCTGAACTGCTACCAGATAACTGCATCTGCTAAGCATCTTATTATAGATCTACAACTAATTTACAACCCTTGAACAATCTAACCTGCTCTAATAAATTAAAAAAAATAGGACGCAAAGGGACATACCTGAAACACTTTAGGGGCGCTAACCAGAGAAGCCAAAGCAGAAGATAGGGTGGCAGAGAAGATTCCGGCAGTGATGATTGGTCCAAAACCAGACACAACGCTCATGACCTAAGAAAAATCATGGGAGCAGTTAAACAGTGGAGGCATGCCCACCACAGACAAAAAAGATATTTTCAGTTCCACCTAACTTTGCTAGATATTACCACAAAATGGCTGCCATACCTGGAAGTCGTTATGGAGACCGTAATCACAGGGGGAATTGTTGCCGTCATTCTGGCAGGAGGAGAAGTCATAACCGAACTTACAGGCGGCGTCAGTGCAGTTGGACATGAACTGGCGGCTGATTGTGTCATTAATGCTTCCTGTGGCGTCCCTCACGATGCAAGACCCTTGAATACCAAAACCAGGTAAAATTGTCACAAACCCTGTAATCTAAATAGCATATTGGCTCCGGTTAGGGCGGTAATTAAGTACCACACACCAGTTGAAATTGCGACACCCAGGTAAACAATTCCTGTGATGAGAATAGCCAACAGTGTTCCTCTAGGAATGGCCAGTTGTGGGTCCTGTGAAAAACAAAAGAAATGCATATCAAGCATCACAGTATGCACAGCCTTTTAATGGAGACCACTGTGTCATCGAACCATCGGTCTGTGATTGTTTTAGACAGTGACCAGGGGTTCTTACCGCCAGGTCTCCTGAGATGTTAGCGCCGGCCAGAATGCCTGTGGCTGCAGGGAAGAAAATGGCGAAGACTGAGAAAAACGTCTCGCCCCGGAAATCTGGACGCATGTTCTCCATCATAATGGCACCTGAGAGCAAGTGAGAAAGAGCAGAACAAGAAAGGGCAAGAATTCAAACTCTGACTTGGTGTCCTGATTTCAACTAACCATGTCAAGTACATCTTTTAGAAGCAGATGTGCTGGTGTTCACAATTTAAACACTAGTAAAGCAAACAACACTAAGTTCACAGTTTTGCTTAACAGAGTGTATACGTAGAAAGAACAGAAGGGATCATACTGTCGTAGCCAAAGAAACCCATCGCCTCTTTGGATTTGACTGGGATGAAAGTGCCAATGAAGTAGTTGAAGATGGCAGTAATAAGGACCACCAGAAGGAAGATTTGAGCCTGTAAACACAATCGACATTAGTTACACTCAGCAAGTCTCCAAATTCAACTAGAACGCCAAAACAGAACATACATGCATTAAATACAATGTACATATTCAGCAAGGACGGATTTCAGCTTGATGTCAGAGAAGAGATGCAATTCAACATCACCGTAAATGCACCAAGGTGCTTGTTACGTTACCTTGAATGTTATTTTACATTGGCCTTCGATTACATTCTGGATGTACACTGCTCGAAAATCATTAAGGGAGCACACAATCATCACAGTATAACACCAAGTCAATTAAACTTCAGGGATTTCAATCTGTCCAGTTAGGAAGCATTAGCGAGTGTGAATCAATGTCACCTGTTTTGGTGCACTGGTGCATGTTTCTGACCTAACTGTCAGAACCTGACTCCATGAGGGTGCATGAGGGCCAGACGTCCTCTAGTGGGACCTCTGCTCACAGCCCAGCACCATGCAGCTCGATTGGCATTTGCAAGAGAACACCAGAATTGGCAGGTCTGCCATTGGCGCCCTGTTCTCTTCACAGATGAGAGCAGGTTCACACTGAGCATGTGACAGACGTGAAAAAGTCTGGAGAGACCGTGGTGAACGCTTTGCTGCCTGAAACATCAACCAGCATGACCGGTTTAGCGGTGGGTCAGTGATGGTCTGGGGAGGCATATCCTTGGAAAACCGCATAGACCTCCTCATGCTAGGCAATAGTGCCCTGACTGCTGTTAGGTACTGGAATGAAATCCTCAGACCCACCCAGACCTTACGCTGGTGCAGTGGGCCCTGGGTTCCTCCTGATGCAGGACAATGGCTGGCCTCATGTGGCCAGAGTGTGTAGGCAGTTCCTGGATGAAGGCATTGGTGCCATTAACTGGCCCTCAAGATTTTGATTTTTAATACGTTTCATTCTTTGAGACCCAATACGTGATTTGAGTGTTCTCTTAATTTTTTTTTAGCAGTGTATGTTACATTACCTTGTCCTCCCATTACATTCAGGACGTGTATGTTACATTACCTTGTCCTCCCATTACA
>JACXGM010036403.1:0-11395 GCA_016801145.1 Umbra pygmaea
TATTGAGAAAATTAATGTTGTACCCATTATTATTCTGGTGACAATTAGAACGTATGTATTATGTTAATACCCCTACATAAAAATACAAATGATAGGAAAACGGTATATTTGCAAACACCTATTTTCATGACATTTGGGTCACGATGGTTTGTAATTTTGAAAATGTGGGTCGCCGGAAAAAAAGTTTGAAAAACACTGTGCTAGACGTCTATCGTCCCACATGTCTCAGTCAGACATCAAATAAGTAAAATATTGCCTTTATAGACATAGTGTTTAGTACTTATTCAAACATCAAGATCTTTGTTTACCTTTGCAAAACTTCAATCAGCTGCCTGCTGATGTGCGGCTGCTGGGGAACTGAAGTGCATTCAGTCAAGATAGAGGGGGCGGAGTTATCAGGTTTACTGACAGTTTTAGGAGCAAACAAGATTTACACAAACTCTTTTTAAGATATTCCATTGGCTAAATATTTGTAAAACAGACAGAAAGACGTAAAGGGTGACCAACAGCATTGATTTATTGAAGAAGAAAAAAACACCACCACCCAAAAAAAGGGCACTTTGGACAAAAAGGGCATGAGCTCTGCACAGGTTGAGCCCTACCTCTGCACGTGCCTGAATAAGGTGATAAGGTAACAGATGTAATAACATGCTATTATCAATGTAATAACTAGGAGAGGGTTTGATGATAACCATATGTATATCTGGGTAATTGTAATATAGTTATATTAATATTGTAATAACATGATAACCATTGGGAAATATATGTTAATGTTTTCAAAGTATTATAGGCTGCTCTCAGAGTAATAACTTCCAAATTAAATACAACTTCTTAGAATTTAAAATGGGTAATTACCATATTATAATGATAAAATTCATCCACCCTTTATGTTCCAAATTTTTCCCTTTCGTTTTAAGGTAATACTTTACAAATGATATGTTTAATCTTGTGACTTCTTACCTGGAAACACGTCTGGTAGTTTCTGTGTAACAACCATGAATCAGTGCTTCAAAATGGAAACACGTCTGGTAGTCTCTGTGTAACAACCATGAATCAGTGCTTCAAAATGCAAAACTACCTGTTTCTATTTTATTACATGGTAATATTAAACAAATGATTTAAAGGTGCAGAGATTACCTGGAAATGCTTCTGTTAGTTTCTGTGTAACAACTATTGTTGTTTTTGGTGGCCTATTTTATTTTTACCATAGTTTTAATCTAGTCTTTGTGTCAAGCAGTCATTTTAGTTTTTATTAGTTTTACTCACGTTCCTACTCTTTTTAGTCTAGTCAAGTTTCAGGCAATTAAAATCTGAGCATTCTATTTTTATTTTTAGACAGATTTATCCATGATTATTTTTGTCTAGTTTTAGTCAACGAAATCTGATGACACTTTAGTCTAGTTTTAGTCAATGAAAATTGTATTTTAGTCTCTTTTTAGTAATGCAATTCTATTTATCCCAGTCAATATAGTATAAGTACCTAGTAATATAGACAAAACCTAAATTTTCTTTTAGCCAAACCCATTTTAAACAAGGTCATCTTATTATATTATTGTTACCTTATAGTCTCAATACATCCATTCCAGACATGCAAGACGCTCTGATTTGAATTTACAACACACTGTATTTATTTAACCAACCAAATATGTTAGAAGTACACACACACACACATTTAAGTAAAATAAAGAAAAACTTGGTATGGCCAGCCACCCAGTTTTTATTTAATTTATTTATATGTATGTGTGTGTACTCTCTTGTATCAGACTTAATTTTGTTTGTTGTCATTTACGCTAACTCACCACAGCTGCATCTTCTAAATAATGCAGCAAATTGAGGCTTGAGGAAGTAACGTCACCTGCGTCTGCACAGTGCGACCTGATGCAGTCCATGAAGTGAGACACATAGAAATGGTTCAAAATAATATTAATAACCTGACTAAATAACATTATAACATTTAGACATTTTAGCATAGTTTTTATTTTATAAACTACATTTAGTCTCGTTTTAATTTGTTAACAATATTGCATTATATAGATGTAGTTATAGTCATCATCACATGACCAGAATTTACATTGCGATTTGTTTTCATCACGCGATAAAAGTGTGTTGACGATGATATTTAGTCATAATTTTTGTTGACGAAGGCAACACTAGTAACAACCATGAATCAGTGCTACAAAATGTAAAACTGACTGTTTCTATTTTATTTCAATGTAATATTTGTTACATACACATTTTACATTATTGATGCCTTGTATTTTTACCGTGTAACAATCTAAACCTCTGTTAATCTAATATTACTATGAAATGGAATATAAACAGGCAGTTTTGCATTTAGCAGCACTGATTCATGGTAGCTACACAGAAACTACCAGACATGTTTCCAGGTAAGAAGTCACAAGATTAAACATATCATTTGTAAAGTATTACCTTGAAACAAAAGGGAAATATTTGGAACATAAAGGGTGGATGAATTTCAGCATTTAAAATATGGTAGTTACCAATTTTAAATTCCAAGAAGTTGTATCTAATTCGGAAGGATTTACACTGATAGCAGCCTATAATTAAGGTGGCCGGGAAGTGCAAAACAACATTACAAAGTGTGAAACACTTTTACAAAGCTTGAGACAAATTTACATTTTGGAAAACATTTTTACCTATCATAAAACACAATTACATGGGCAAAACACTTTTACCAAGGATGAAACAAATTTACATTTATGAAAACAAATTAACAAAACGCGAAACACTTTTACTAGAGCTGAGACAAATTTACAAGTCCCAAAACAAATTTACAAATGACAGATTCTTCACGGAAAGGGAATGTACCACATACCGGAAGTGATAAGGTGAAAGGTGTTGTTGGTGGTGAGCGCGGTCAATTTGTGTTGTCGTTGTGGAGTAAATTGCGTAAATTAAGTTTATGGTGACCGAACATGGACTGCGGCCGAGAGATGTGTTGCGGCAAACACATAAACATAGTTAAGTGATTTCATATCGTATTTACAGATATATTTATCTTCTTATATTAAATGAATGGCTCTTGGACACCAAATGCGCATGCCTCGTCATTGACCCACGTATGAGTTGTTAAATTTCGAGGAAGCTAATAAAAAAAACGAACATGAACGACATTACATTCAGATTTGTCTAACAAAAATTTCCAGGCCTTTTGGAAACTAGTGGAACCTGCAGTCAACACCAAGATGGTGCGGATCACCAACGCCAATCTGCATCTGCCAGCAGCTCTGAGTTCCCTCAACCAACAACGGTATGCACGTGTACAATAATTATAATGCAGATCTTTTACTTTCATAAAAGTAGTCATACTACAGTGTAGAAACGTCAGTGGTGGACAAAGAAGTCAGATCCTTTATTTAAGTAAAAGTAGTAATTCCACGCTGTAAAAATACTGTTAACAATTAAATTGTACTTCAGTAAATGTACCGAGTTACATCTCACCACAGTGAATAACAGTATGTAGGCATAACACTTGTTTATTTTCACAGAAACATCAACCCATAGAGCTGCTGCTGTTTCTCATGCATCTGTCAATGGGCCTGGCTCTCAGGGATCTAGCAGAACGTTTTGATTTTCACAACATTACAGCCAGCAGGAATATTGACACATGGACACATTTCCTATACAACCTGCTTCGAAGCCAACATAGCCGCGGGAACATATTTTATCAGGGGGGTGCTGAGGGGGGGGGGGGGGGCTTAATGTTACGGGGAGTGACGCGGTGGTGGATTTTTACCAACATGCCAATAGTAAACCGCCCAAACAAACAACACTCACAGATAACGCTACCATACAATTAATATATGTGAACACTAAGAACTTATGATTACGTAAATGTTAATAAAAAAACATGTAAAATATTGAAGAGTCTTACCGCATATCATGGCCAGACTTATTATTGGTCTGACTTATAGATATATACATCTATGGGTCTGACTGGGCTGATGCTGGGCTAACTGAGCCAGTGCGAGCGAGGGTTGTAAGCAGGCCAGCCAGGGCTAATAAAATCCTCCGACTGTGAGGTTCGAGGCCATAACCAAATGACGTAAACTGGTATTCATTATTATTTCAAATAGAAGAACACTTTTTTGCTCCGTCAAAGAAAATAGAACAACAGAATTCAACTCGGAGCAACACAGTGTTTTGTTTTTCAACAAACCCGGACAACATATTAGAACGAATCAGATGAGTGATTCAAATACACTACACATTCATACTTAGTCTACAGTCACGACTGTTTAGTTAAGTGAATTATGATCTTTGAATGAATCTGTTGAATAAAGGATTTAACTCACTCATTAAGACGGAGACTTGCCGCCACCTACTGGGGCCTTTAGTTTCGTACTTAAAAAATAGCATTTCAATCATTTAAAATCATTTCTACATTAAAATGCTACATTTATAATATTAACCGTTAAACATAATTTATGCAATTATAATTTGCTGTGTAAATCCATACATTTAATTTCTGAGCTGCATTAAACAGTATGTGTAAAATCCAAAGATGGATTTTTTTTTATAGGCTACTGATTTCATTGTATTAGTAAGAATAGCCATACACACAGTGTCTTTGTATTCTGACTGAATTTATTGATTACATTTAAGAAATCTGGCATAAGTTCGACTCTGTGTTATTTTAGGGTTTTGATTCAACTGAGAGAACAGATCCTGCTATAGTCCTCTATATTCAAGTGTTCAACGATGTCTGCGTGAACATTCATAAGTGTCAGATGAGTTAATCTCTTCTGAGACATGCTGCTCCTCAACCATGTTTTGAGACGTTTGAGGGTGAAGAAACTTCTCTCAGATAAAGCAACAGAAACAGGAAGGCACAGCCAGAGTTTTAGCAGTTTTTCTGCCTCTGCAAACAGAGATCTGGTTGGAGAATGAAGTCTGGAGATGCCAGCTGCAACATCTTGCACTGTTTCACACAGAGCAGCCCCTCTGAATACATCTCCTAACATCTGTAGCTAAAGGTTCAGCCGTTCCACATCTACATCCATGGGAAGATGGAGAGACTGCATGTCCAGTGTTGAAGATTTTCCATTTGCCGCATTTAGAACAGTCTGCTCTCTGAATGCTGCGATTTTCATTCCATCCTGGTCAAACCTTCTATTTAGTTCGGAAACAATCAGATCCACTGCTTAAAAAAATCCTGTTCTCCATCCCAGTTTGTAAGTACCTTGCGGCAGTGCCTCGGTCTCTGCAGTATGGCGATAGTGAGCTGGAGTCCTGCTTACTCTGGACTCTTCATCTTCAGGCATTTTCATACTGTTCTTTGTTGCACAGTCTTTCACTTGGTGGATAATTTCTGCCACTGTGCTGTCAACTCTCAAGGCCTTTAGTCTCTCCGTCAGCAGACTCACACACTCTGTGGCTCCAAGAGCGGTTGTCTTTTTACGCTGCGGGCTTTTTGCCACTGCTTCACATGGCTCAAATAGTGCCTGACAGCAAAGGAGACTGAAGAAAGTTTTGCCTTTTAGTGCTTGCTTGTAAAGTCCATGTATTTTGGCTCTTGTATCTCCTCTTACTCCTTTGTCCTCCTTCAAACTTTTGAGTGTAGTCAGTATTACTGGGTATGATGAACAACAGCGCTGAATCGCTTTAGTTCGCACACACCATCTCGTTGGGCATAAGGCCAAAAGGTTGACGATGACATCTTCACTGCCAAACAATGATTCAAAGAGCTGTTTGCGTTTTGCGGATTCTTTAATAACAACAGCAACACCCTGGACAAAGTTTAAGCCTTCTGCTATAAGACTTACTTCACGTGCAACTTCCTGAAGTACAAGATCCAAAGAATGATTGCTACAGTGCACATACAGCGATTGTGGGCTTACTTCTCTCAGTCGTGCCTGAACACCAGACAAGCGGCCGGACATGTTACTACCACCATCAAAACAGTACCCCTGAAGACGACAGATAGGAATGTTCAGTCTCATAAACAGGTCTTTCACACACCTGAACAGTGTCTCCACAGTAGTGTCAGGGCAGGTATAAAATCCTAAAAAATCACAATGTGACTCAAGGTTACTGTCAACATACTGAAGACCACAAGAAAACTGCTCTGAAGTGCTGATGTCTGTTGTACCATCCGCTATCAGTCCGAAGAAATCACAGTCTGAGGCACGAGATATAATTTTTCTCTGAACAGCATGCGCAAACTGGGAAATAATCTCATTCTGGACTGTGTCGCTCATCCAGTTGTCTCTTCTCATCACCCACTCTCTTTCTTTCGGCAGATTGTATGTCTGTTCCATCATTAACTCATAAAGCACACCGTCCCGAGTGGTGTCACCTCTAAAAGGCAGACCTTTTTTCCCTAAGAATGCAATAGAACGAAACAATATTTCCAGGACATTCCTAGCTGTTTTCTGTTCGTTTGATGCAATATCAGACAAAATCGCGTTTATTGGCGTTTGCTTTAATCCAGCGAGTACTCTGACAACGTCTTTGTGAATTGGTGATTTTTCATGCAGACAAAACTTTGATGTGGCTTTGCGCCAGTTGGAAAAACCTCTTTCCAGCTCTTGCTCGGATATGATACGTTTTTGCTGTACAGCTTGACAGCATACAAAGCAAAACACGCAGTCCATCTACACATCATAGTGCAGCCACCTCCACTTGTCAAACCACTGTGTCTGAAAAGAACGTGAAAATGTCTCATCTCCAAAACGTTTGCCTGGAAAATTGTGATTATGTGGCTGACAGCACTGTGTTAATGTTCCTACCCCTCCTGGTATTTTTGCAGTGATACTGGGATTAGCAGAGGGTCAAGGCTCAGCTATTGCGATCATAGTCCTGCTGCTAGCATCATCAACAACATCCCGCTCAATTTCTGATCCAAGTAACATTAAACCAGTGTTTCTCAAACTTTTTCAGCCAAATTTTTTTTCTGAGGACCACCTAACAGAATCCCACTCTAACACGCCCCCAAAAAACAACAAAATAGGAAGGATAAGCTAAATTTAAGTTTAATATGCAACTGTTTCAAGTCAAAAACGAATTATTCAAACACAAATGCAATGATATGATCAGAAATTATTATATGAATTTTATTTCACTTCAAAAAGTAAATGTGAAATGAGCTGCAGCTTAATATGAACAACAAAACTGCACATGTGAAAAAAAACTGCATTGAAACATATTGTAACAGCCTAGGTCCCACTTAATATCATTCCAATGAGCCATTAGTTTAAAACTGAGGTGGTGGGTATAGGAAGTCTATGGTTGTAACATTGATATTTGTCCAATATCACTGAAATTACTTGGATTTTACACATGAAACAAAACTAGTACATTTCAAAAACTAATCGATCTGGGGATTTTATATTTTGAGATTTCCATGTAAAACATAAATGTATTACATATACATTTAACGTGAATATTAATGAGACGAGTGGTGCTGCTTATTACACATCAGTTTCAGAATTTCTGGCTCCAAAGAGGAGAGTTTCAGTCTCATACCAGGCTCCACGTTTAGTCTGTTGCGCTGTTTTGTTTTCAAACCAACCAGTGTGGAAAACCCAACTTCACAGTTGTATGTAGTTGGGAAGGGCATGAGCACTTTGAGGGCAGATTCTGCAAGCTTTGGATGTTCAGGAAGGAGCTGAGCCCAGAAGTCTGTTAAGGGCTGTTTGAATGACATTTTGAGACCTCCATCTGATGCAATGTCCACAAGACTATTGCCTTCTTGTATTGAGAGCTTGGTACATTGCTCAATGATGTCGCCAAACGGATTTCTGATCCACTCAAAGTCCACATCTAATGCTGGCCGATTTATGCCCGATTTTCACCTCCCGAGAATCTGAGAAAAAACTTGTAGAGGACCTCGATCGGTGCAGATTTTCGGTGCAGATTATCTGGTAATGTGAGGCGTTCACAGATCGAATCTTACACCTGCCGATCTGTTCTCACACAAATCGGGCTCGCCCCGATCATATCAAACGTGTTTGATATTTTTCGGGATGAGTAAGATTGTGATTACGTCAGTACTGTCGCAATAGCCAATAGGAAACAAGTCTACGACAAGACGGTAGCCAAATGGCAACGCGAAACTTGCAACACGGATCCATTTGACTTCAGAGATGGAGGAACATCTCATTTAGTTTTCACTATGAATAAAAATTATTTATTATTAATTGTTTTACTTCTTTTGAATGGATGTTCCCCAATCCAGAAGTGCAACCCAATATATAAAACGCATTAAGCACTCTTGGTAAAAGGTGGACATTTACAATACAGAGCAATATTATAAAACAATACATTGGAATTGTTATGGCAGTACTTTGTTAATAGATGGATGGATAAACGTTTGCAAACCCTGTATAAAATTATTTTTCAGTATTCATTTTGTTTATATCCGCTTTCGAGCTGCTGCATAGATCACGTGAGGCGCCCCTCTGGCACGATAATCTTAATAACATTGTGTAGTGTGTGATGCGCCACGATTTTCAAATATTGTAGTGTGAGCATGTTTAAGATTTGAGGGAAGAAAATCTGTAAAGATATTTTTTAAGTGTGTGCTGCAACGAGATTTCAAAATCGGTTAGGATTTTAAAAATCCTGTAGTGTGTTTCCAGCATAACTCTGGAAAGTATTTTCCCAGCTGCATGTGAATGCCTTGTATATGTTCCTTTATGGCAGTGACGGTGTCGTCACTCAGGGTCTCTTCAGTTTCTAGAAGAAAGTCTGCTAGAGTGGGGAAACTCTAATAGAGTCTAATTCACGGCGATCGATGCGTGCGCAATGGAGATTTAATTTGGTGCGGGCCCCTTTAATTTTGTCCTGTACAGTGAAGACTGTGAACGCTTTTCCTTGCTGTGCTAAGTTGAGCGTATTGAGGGTGCTGAAAATATCTGCAAGATAGGCTAGATTTGAAAGCAACATAAAGTCATGAATTCGATCATACAGTTCATCAGCTTGGTGCAGAAATAATTTTACTTCATTGCGCAGTTCGAAGAGACGAGACAGGACCTTGCCACGGGATAACCAGCGCACTTCAGTGTGGAACAGAATTTTTGTGTGCTCACTACCCATTTCTTCACACATTACTTTAAAAAGACGCGAGCTGAGGGCCTTGCCTTTGATTGAGTTGACTATTTTCACTGCCTCGTCCAAAACAGTTTTAAGGCAACTTGGCATCTATTTCACAGCTGTTCTCTGTGAATGCAGCAATGAGTTGACACAGCGGATGGAGCAACATTGCGCACACGCGTTGCCATGCCCTTGTGTTTGGCTGTCATCGCAGTGGCACCATCAGTGCAAACTCCAACACAACATTTCCAGTCAATGTTATTATGCACAATGAAGGCATTTATTGTATCAAATATCGCTTCTCCTGTGGCGTTCGTTGGAAGGGATTTATAGAAGTCAAAATCCTCGTGGACTGAGCGCGCATGTATGTATCTCACAAAACACAGAAGATTTCTCTCAAAAAATGACATTGGTTTATCTGTACAATCTTTGTGCTTAGACTCAGTTCAGTGGACGCTTGAGCTTTTCTTTTGACTCCTCTTTGGTTTATAGCCACCGATCCATTTTTACATTATTAAAACAGAATGGCAAGAACTGTTAACTGTCTTAAATAAGTGACGATTTTATAAACACTTGCCAGGTTTAGGTCATCATTTCGCGGACCACTAGGGGGCGATGGCGGACCACTAGTGGTCCGCGGACCACTAGTGGTCCGCGGACCACACTTTAAGAATTACTGCATTAAACAGATTGATGAGGTGCTGGGAGTTAGACCATCATCAACAGTCCTTCTGCTATCAGACTCCAAATTACTTTTAGATTTGCTTTTTTTAAATTCTGATGGATTTGTAAAGAAATCCGATATTCTTTTCTGACTCGCCATAGTTAGCTGAGTTTGTATTCTCGTTTGAATATTCAAATTTTAGCGTATTCACGTCATTCACGCCAGAACGACTTTTGAAATAGGCCTATATTTATTTCTTAAAATCCCAAAGCACATTTGACATCATATAAAAAACGATATCATATTTTGAACAATTTTATGAATAAAGGTGGAAAATTTTTAACCGGCTGAAAAACAAAAACTTTATTTCAAATCATATCATTTAAAAATATTGTGTTGTCAGCAGGGGGTGCTGCAGCACCCTCAACACCCCTAGTTCCTGCGACCATGGAAGCCAACGTCTGTGGATCCCAAGTGAAACTGTCAGAGCTCAACTTCCACCAGAGTTTTAAGCTTTCCCTGACACACAAGTGGTGCTTGACTGCACTAAAATATTTTGCCAGACTCCATCCTCTCTCTTGTTGCAGTGTGAGGTGTTTTCCACATGCAAATCTCATGCTACATTGAAGGCCATGATTGGCATGGCACCCAATGGTGCCATTATATTTGTGTCTGGTCTGTATGCAGGATCCATGAGTGACCGTGAGATCTTCAAGCTGTCTGGCATCGCAAACCAACTCACACCGGACATTGCAATTATGGTTAACAATCTGGCTCTGTGCAACGTTTACCTGCCTGCTTTTCAAGAAACACCCAAATGAGTAGAGGATGTCATGCAGACTCAATACATTGCATGTCTGAGGGTCCATGTGGAGAGGTGCATCAGGAGGGTGAAAGAGAACAAACTTTGACAGAGAAATACCACTTTCTGTGTGTTGAGAAGTTATTCAATGTGGTCAACTACCAGTATGGACCATTGGTGAAGGGATTGGCAACTCGACAATGAATAACTCTGGACTCATGTATTAATGACATTTCACTTTTGCTTATTAATAGTTTCTAATGAATGCATTTCTAATTTTAATAATTTCTTGTAAAATTTCTAATGCATATTCTATAGTTATGTTAAACATTTACTTACCAGAATTGATTCATTAATTAGCCTTTTGTTGACAGCTTTTACATTATACATAATTATTATTTGAAAATAAACTGTATAAAAGCCCCTCATCCACAACTGGTGATGTGATGGGCTGTTACACTTACAACTAAGGAAAGTTTAGAGTTCTGCATTGTTTACACACCTGGTTCATAGCATGATAACATTAAAGAGGTGATAGAATGACTAAATAGTCTATTTCACACTGTTCATTAATATCTCTGAATAGGGTCTGTAACTTGGTTTTACTAAAAATGGCCCTGGTGCTGTTCTATGCACCCTACTGCAACCCTGTTAAAATGCCACTGAATGAAATGATAGGTTTCCTCCATATATGGTATGCTCATGAATATTTAAATGAGCTGCGCGCTGATTGGTTGGTTTAGCTGCAGAGCAAAGACGCAAAGTTGACAACACACAGCATTCAATTAAACATCGTAGTTGTACATACCATGGAGACATTCGGTGTTGAACCGTACATGTTTGAACCTGAGTCGGAAGAAGAACCTGATGTG
>JACXGM010036404.1:0-11394 GCA_016801145.1 Umbra pygmaea
TGCGGTGAAGTTCACACAAGTTACCAACCGATGCATCCTCGGTAAAATGGGCGTGTCAAGAACATTTCCGGGATCTTTAACCGTTCTTGCCAAAATGCAAACTTGTGTATTGGGACAGTACTTGGGCCACAAAAGATGACGTTTCACAAGAACACAAGAACACAAGTACAGACAAGAACACAGATTGAGAAAGGCCCCTCGTCTCGTCTAAAATCGTCACATCCACAACGAAGATGTCTGCGCTCGTAACCGCAAACTCGACGACTCAAATCAGATCTTCACAAACCCATGAGTGACGTCACAAACTGTTACGTCCACTATAATGGTCTATGCCCCCTTGGCGTAGAGACTGTACAGGAATCGAGAATGACTCCTAGAAGACATAGACGCATCTTATTTTGTCCAGGCTGGGCCAATATGAACTGGCAATATGTTTGCCCTGTCGAGAGGTGCCCCAGATTAAGCCATGTCATTGTTGGTCAGGCGGTTCATTTGGGGCTACCAGAAGACGGCCCCGCCACGACCAGAGTCGTGCCAGTGACATTTTTCACTCAGAACTCCTGCTTCCGCGGGGCGTGGGTAAAAAGCAGACCAAAGTGGCCCCGCCTGCATCAACTGAAAGGGGCATGTCTTCGACTTGGCTGTCTCGTTTTTCTGCACTGTCTCTGTCAGGGCTACTACAACTCTCCTTCTCCCCTCCCTCTATCTCTTCAGTATCTCCCTTTCCCTTTGCGTTAACGAGATCTCCTCAGAAACCTGAGCAAAGCAGTCACCGAAACGAGAGGCGAAACCCTTCTGCACAACATGGCTACAATTGTAACCTCGACCAGATTTACAGACGAATATCAGCTTTACGAAGAGCTCGGAAAGTAAGCGACATTAGCCTAACAATATAGCATCCTTTTATTCGTAGCCTATACCTATTCCTGTAGGCTTCTGCTTTGTATACTACTATCAATGTGCGTGTGTAGTCCACTGATGATTGGCGGTAGAGAGAAAGAACCCAACGCAATGAGAGGTGATCGATTCAGTCGAACAATACATATGTTATTGGTATCTAGTCTACATCTTGAACTTGAGCATGCATGTGATGTATACGGAGCTTAACATGCCTGCGTCTGTTATATTATATATTGGACACCTTAACGACATCCGCTATAGTTTTGTTTTATTTCAAAGCAAAACCTTCTCATACACGTAGTTTAAAACACCTGCAACCCCTCCAGTGGCTATATTTTTATAATTTCACTTCACTTTTTTGTGTTTTCCCCCCATTGTTATTTAGAGGGCCACGCAGTAAGGAATTCTGTACTGGTTACTTGTGTAACGATCGCTGCGTCCTTGCATCGAAAACGTATCTAGTTTTTTTTTCTGTTCATTGTAACATTGTAACAAATAATTCATAAACACCTTAACCAGGGAGTATAAATATTTGGTGTGAGCCGCCTGTGTTATCGTTAACAGCATCGCAGTAGGCGTCCAACATAACATTTTTTTTCCGGTTTCAAGAATGCATGGTGACAGATAGCTGATGGTTGACTGTAACTGTAATATGCTTACTACACAAAGTATGCATTAGTGCGGTGTACTTTTTGTTGTTTTCCCATGTTTTGGTTTAATCTCTTGTAGAGGTGGTTCTTCTGCACAATAGTTCCCGTATAGGCTGATGACTCGGCCCTCCTACTATTATTTCTTCTGATCTGACTTTAAAGCAAACAGAGAATGAGGGAGACACCCAGAAAGGAGCGCAAGCTATTTTTACTACTGCCTTAAGAGAATAGAATATGTGATTATTACATGATTCATACATTTGTTATCATACCAATAAATATGCTTTCTAGTGCCCTTTTGCACGTGTAAATTAGAGATGTAGTTCGTATTTAAACGTTTATTATTTGACAGATGTGGGATTACACTGTTTTCATATTTTGCCATTTTAGTTCTTACTCAGATTTGGACGAAACTACACACACTTGTGGGTTGTACTTTTTTCCATTATGTTTCCACGTGATCTGATGTTGCTGTTTTTTCCTCATTATAGGGGTGCCTTCTCCGTTGTCCGACGATGCGTTAAAAAGTCAAACGGGCAGGAATTTGCTGCTAAAATTATCAACACGAAAAAACTCTCAGCAAGAGGTAAGAAAAAGTGAAATATTACACTACTTCATATGCGGTGTGCATTTGTTGTGTTTTTGACCATTCAAATATGCAATTATCTAATAGGTCAGCCCGTGATTCCCAAACCTCCCATAGGACTAGACATTTCACATGCCATAGGAACAGATTGCAAAACCCTGCAATAGATGGGCAATGGAGTTTGAAGACTTTTCACTGTTGGTATATGCAAGTATCCAAAGAAGGTCATGAAAACACTTGACACTTTTGAGCAGCAATACTACAGTTGCATTCAAGTTTGGTGTTACACGTTTTAGCTAATCAAAGTGTCAGGTGGCATAGTGTAGTTAAGTGCACCGTCTTTCTGGAATGACTTCACTAAACCCCTTGTTCTTTGTGGTAAAAGGTGAATTTCATCAGGGGTGGGCGATTTGAAATAAAATTCATATCACAGTATTTTCACTGTCCTGATGATAACAATTTATAAAATCATGATATAGTGTACAAAATGAAAAGCAACATTTTATTAGCCTTTGATTGTTAATAGATTGTGGCAGTGATTCCTGAGTAGGCAATTTTTTTGCCAGACAACTCACATGTGGAAAATTGAATGTGTGAACTCACCACCGCTCCAAAGGATCCGCCTCACTGTCTGCTGTCATCATCAGAGTGTATCTGTCCAGCTCTTGATCAATGACCTGTCTCTGGGTGCTCAAGTCAGGTGACCTGGTTTGTAGGGATGCAGTGATGTCTCTTTTTCATTGCTCATATGATTCAGAATACAGAACTTCGAGTATCTGTCAATAGTGAGTACTGATTCAGTACCAGCATTTTCATTTTGGTGATATTAAACAGCTGTGTAAATGATGTGTGTGCGTATGCTAAGACTGCCATCACTCTTAAACCTAAAATCAGTAAACAAACACCAAAGACTTAAATCCATAACTTTTTCAAAAGATGAAGAAATATGAATATCATAATTGAATTGCAATTTAGAAGGGAAAAGTGGATGCATATTGACAATACAATCGTGGTCAAAAGTTTTGAGAATGACAAACCAAATTTCACAAAGTCTGCTGCCTCTGTGTTGATGATAGCAATTTGCATATACTCCAGAATGTCATGAAGAGTGATCAGATGATTTGCAATAAATTGCAAAGTCCCTCTTTGCCATGAAAATGACCTTAATCCCCAAAAAACCTTTCCACTGCATTTCAGCCCTGCCACAAAAAGACCAGCTGCCATCATGTCAGTTATAGTCTCGTTAACACAGGTGAGAGTGTTGACGAGGACAAGGCTGGAGACCACTCTGTCATGGTTATTAAGTTACAATAAAAGACTGGAAGCTTTAAAAGGAGGGTGGTGCTTGAAATCATTGTTCTTCCTCTGCTCACTTACACTTTAGCCTCAGAACACAGTCATTAATAAAGAATGGTACCAACACGTCCTCCGAGAGCAACGTCTCCCAACTATCCAAGAACAGTTTGGTGATGACCAATGCCTTTTTTTCAGCATGATGGAGCTCCTTGCCATAAGGAAAAAGTGATAACTAAGTGGCTCGGGGAACAAAAAATTTATATTTTGGGTCCACGGCTACGAAACTCCCCAGACCTTAATCCCATTGAGATCTTGTGGTCGATCTTCAAGAGGCGGTTGGACAAACAAAACCCCACAGATTCTGACAAACTCCAAGCACTTGTCATGCAAGAATTGGCTGCCATCAGTCAGGATGTGGCCCAGAAGTTAACTGACAGCATGCCAGGGTGGATTGCAGAGGTCTTAAAAAACACTGCAAATATTCACTCTTTGCATAAACTTAATGTCATTGTCAATAAAAGCTTTTGACACTTTTGGAATGCTTGTAATTATTATTCAATGTACCATAGTAACTACTGACAGAAAGATCTCAGAACACTGAAGCAGCAAACATTGTGGAGCCCAATACCTGTGTCGTTCTTAGAACCTTTGACCATGACTGTACACTGAATAATAAGTGACAAAGTGCAGTTTTACCTTAACCATTAAATAAGCAAATTCTTATAATTTTTCCATTATAATCATAACATTCCATGTGAATTGGCAGGTGTAGCTATGTTGTGTTGTTGTTGTAATCTTATCACCTATCTGCACTTGGGTAAAATTGATTTATAGTCACCCTGTGGCAGATATGCTACCTAGCTAACCAATTGAAGATTGAATTCAAAAGAAAAGCTACAGCTAAATACAGAGGAGGCTTGTATTTAGCTTCAAATCTGAATGAAGTTTAAGGATGTTACAAAATGTTGTTATCTTCTTAATTATCATAATCAGCTAACTACTCTCATATGCTAACATTAGATAGCTAGCTTCTCCAGTGTCACCCACTTGAAACTCTGAACTTAGCAAAACAGGTGTTTTGAGGAGTAACACTGGCGAGCTTATAAAATGAGCTTATAAGATAGCTAACTTTAACTAACAATACCTTTTCTGCTAGGGTCATTAGCTAGCTTGAGTTATTCTTTGTCGTCCAGCAATTTAACCTCAGTAGCATTATGTTCAACATTGTCAGTCATTCTTAATACTTGCACACTTTTGCTCCGGGTTTTATGACACTTTTGCTCACAAATGTAGTTTATTTAACTAAATAGTCATAGCCAGTGTTTTGTAGCTTACTCTATGTTTGCTTATGACAGGGTTCGACGTTAACTTAAGTAAGTCTGTTTTTTTACTTGTCTGATAGCAAAAACTACTTGTCCAAATGGAACGTTATACTGCCCACCACTTAACATTTATCGCATAATGTTACAGTCTAGTTACTGTACTTGCCAATGTTATTTTGTGTGCAATTGTTTATACTCTACTGCTGCCCTGACAACCCAGGGTGATGAATACAGGCAGCTAAATGCCTCTGGATTACTTTTGTGTTGTTTAGTAATAGCGGTGATTACAACACTCCTATTTGCTGTTGGAGCTGCAAAATGGGTTTATGTTCTCCACAGAGGTCTGGACAATATATATATCATGCACTAGGGCTGCAATTTACGATTAATCTGTGGATTATTTCTTCGATTAATCGATGAATCAGATAAACAGACTAACAAATATTCCCATAAATCTATTTTAAATAAATGTTATTTTAAATTGACAATTTTAACACATAACAGACCTAAATGTATGCTATAAAACATGTGCAAATGATACTCTCATTTCCTTAGTAAGGTGCAAAATATGGTATTTTTCACCTTGCTTAGAAGGACCTGAGATGTTAAAAAAATTGTCTAAAAAAACAGCTTTTATAGAACATAGTTGTAAATAACCTTATAATAAGGCCTGTTGAATAGTAATTTCATTGCTTTATGTATTTTAACTGTTTAAGTTTATTTTGACATTTACTGTTTTTAGAATTACTTTATTTTGAAATGGACTCCAAAGTTTTGTGCGCAACGGTAGTTGAAAAAATGATAGAAGTAAATCACATAGTGAAACGTTTAACAAATTAGCATCTTTGAAGAGGTACAAGGTAGCATATGTTGTAATACTGTAATAGTATGATCTGGTTTGTGCTTTAAATTAGTTTTGCACTAAAACTCTTTGTTTGTTTACTTGAGCACTGCCGGGTAGTGTTAATGAGCTTGCTAGATTAACGTTTGCTCTACTGCGTCTGCTCTACCACAAACATTAATTAGCCAGCTTGTTAAATACAGTTGTCATACAATTTTGAAGTAGAATTTATTCAATAATAGACCTTTTAAGCTGGATCACGAAAACACCTGCTATTTGATAAGAACTACCTGCTGTGGGAGGAACTATTCTTCATTTCAAATGCATGCTATTATTATGTAGTAACTTACCATGCTGTTGAGTCCCCTTCGCTTATCGCTCCAACCTTTTTTCTTTTAAGTGCTCCCTCATTATGGTGGTGCTCCGGTGCCATGCCATTTATGTTTTACAGAGTTTGCACGTAAAACGTTTTTGTTTAATTTAAAGTGAAGTTCTGCCATAATATTGAAGATTTCGGTCAGACAGTTTAAACTGTTTTTTTTCTTTAAGTGACGTAGCTCCACCACACAGCAAGCAGCAACGTAGACCCAACGAATCGATAATGAAATTTGTCGCCAAAAATTTTAATAATCGTTTTTTATCGATTTAATCGATTCGTTGTTGTAGCTAACATTTAATTCACTAACATTTAATATGTGGTTTTGGACCATTGACAAGGACTGTGACCATTGAATCCCTTACACTTCCACCTTGTGAGATACGGTGATCATACATAGAGTCCAGTCAGAAAAACTTGACTGGAGACAGTCACACTTCAGTGTGGATATATCATTTGGCTTAATCAAGCCTTGGCCGCGGGGGTGCATGGGGATATGGGAGACCTGGCCAATCTGTCACTGCTGCTGAAGCAGAGACAAAAGGCTCCAGATCTATTTCGGGAAAGTGAACACGACTGATACCTGTTTGTTCAGGTATCGAGTGGGCACATCTTTTGTTTGCACTTGACGTGGCGAAGGTAATAATTAGATTTTTGGGCCTTAGCACTTTCCCTCTCTGTTGTAGTGTGCAGTCAGGCCTGAACTGCTATGACTTAGGGCAATGAGATGTCAAACAAATACGGCATGCTTTTTAGACTGTATTTACACTGCAATTCCATGTTTGATTCACACGTTTTACGGGGGCGTCGATGTCATACCCTTATGTCAAGCCCGACTGTATATTTATATCATTGTTTCTCTGACATGACAGAAGGAAGCAGAGGCTAAGGAGACATGTGTGGAGAGAGAGACAGATATGAAGGACACAGACATTCGGCCGAGCTGGCGCTCAAACCCGTTCAAACTGTGGCGTGAAGAAATGTTCCGGAATCACAAACTTGACATTTTTTTCTTCCCACACTGTTGCCAAAATGGCCTTTATGCCATGTCTTCAGAAAGCTTTAATGATGGCTGTGTAGGCTACTAGAGTTAGTTGTATTTTTATGGAAAGCACAGAGGCTGGACTGTGCCAATCCTGTGTGGGGTGCCAGCTGAGTTACAACAGGCCACACTCCCTCATTTGCCCCCCTCCACCTTGGTCTCAATGGATGGGCCGGTAAACAAATGATTTCTTCAGAACTGCCTTAAAATAACAACAACAGGTAATTAGATATGCTGTGTTTCAGCTGTGTCTGGCAGAGATGCTGTTAAGTAACCTGGCAACTGGGTTCTTGAAACTGTTCATCACTTTGGCTGGCACAGAATTAGAGGAGCTCTCCAGTCCTGTTGAGCTGAGTGGAGAAGAGACAGGAGCCAAACTGAGTCCCTTGTACCCCCCTGAAATTAATTCTGCCTACATCACCTCATGCCTAATGTGCTTAAAGGGATAGTGTGAGATTTAGGGAATTCAACCCTACCTAACCAGATTCAGATGAAACCATGGAAACCATTTTAATGTTTCTGTGGGTATTTCAAAGGAAAGTGAAGAAAAGCTTTGTTGTATCGATTAAACACAAATACTGGAAGTCTATGGAGTCTGTTAGCTTTTAGTAATTCATGTTTCATTCATAAATTACATGCATTTTTTATCCAAGATTTAACTGTCCTCATTTTAATAAAACTAATACTGGTTCTTCCATACATGTTGTCTTTACATGAATACTTTGGTTAAATAACTTAAAAAGAAAGTGGTTCCTAACCCTCTCCTAGAGGACCAACAGCCAGGCCAGAGTTTAGCTGTAGCCCTCAAGATTCACCAGAACCACTGATAAAGGACTTGTTAATTAGTAGACAAGTTTAATCAGGTGTGCTAGCTCAGGGGTATTTCAAATACAAGGACTGGCTGGAGATGGTTGGGAACCACTAATCTAAACCACACAAATATCAGGCAACTAGTCATACAGCTAGATATCTAGTATCTCTGATTAGTTAAGGTCTACCATGCATGCTTTACATTATGTGTAGTTGGTAAAGCTGAGTTTATGCTTTTCTTCTGTCTTTTTGTAATTTTTTTCCCCCCACATTTTTCTCCACTCCTAATTCCTTTTAATCTTGCCTTGTCGGCAGCTCCGCAACTCCCTGCACAGATCTGTGGGATGTCAAAGGGTGCGCACATGGTTAATTCCACCACATGTCGCCCTAGCCGCCGATTCTTTTCACACTGCGAGTTCAACATGGAAGCCTGTAGACAGATCATGCATGGGATGATTACGTTCACCAACCAGCGACGTGTCAGGATAGATAATCTGATTTATCTAACCTAAATCCCGGGCAGCACTATGCCAATTTGCGCTGCCTCATGCCGGAGGCCCAGGGAAAGTCAGAGAACCCGTAGTCAAGCATAAACCTGTGACTATCTTGACGTAGACTTTCATGCAATGCAGCGAGTTAGCCCACTAAGCCACGTGGACCCAGAGTTTATGCTTGTCCACACTTCATAAGGTTATTTGTTTATGCATAGACATACACCAATCAGCCATAACATGACCACCTGCCTAATTTTGTGTAGGTCCCCCTTTTGCCACCATAACAACAGCCCCATATGCTACACAAACTGCGATGAGCTGTCTTCTGACTAGTGATAGACCGATTTTATCGGCCGGCCGATATATCGGGCCGATATTTGCGTTTTTACGTGTATCGGCATCAGCCGATACGCAGCAGCTGGGTTTGACGATTTTCCCAGCATTATTCACAAATAGGCATCCACACAGGCAGCTCTGTGTTGCAGGAGATGCTGCAGTTCACATACAGACCATGCACTGCCCCTTGTTCTACCTCACCTGTTTTTACTATTTGTTAAATATTATAATTTTTTTTACTATTTGTTATATATTATAAACAATAAATATTTATTAAGTTCAATAAATGTTTCTTTTTTTAATTCAAACTTGTAGCATTTGTTATCATCATTGTGTAATTTTTATTATGTAAATTGAGGGAGCAAAAGCAGTATCGGCTTGGTCATAGGCTAAGGCTAATGAAAAAAAAAATCTGCATCGGTAGTAAAAAATCCATATGGTCGATTCCTAGTTCTGACACCTTTCTATCAGAACCAGCATTAACTTTTTCAGCAAGTTGAACTACAGTAGCTCGTCTGTCGGATCGGACCACACGGGCCAGCCGTCTCTCCCCACGTGCATCAATGAGCCTTGGCCAAACCAATACCCTGTAGCCAGTTCACTGCTTTTCCTTTCTTGGACCACTTTTGATAAGTACTGGCCATTTTTCATGCATCTTCATTTTGTTCTCAAAGTTTTTAGAAGTAGGAAAAATTTGGCAAGCGTAATTTTGGGCAATTTGAAAATGGACAAATTGTTATGGCTATGCAGCTCTTGTGGGGTTTTCCTGGTCTGTAGTGGTCAATACCTATCAAAAGTGTTGATACAGTCTCAAGAGCATGGAGGAGATACCAACAGAAAAGTAATTACACAAGGAGACCTGGACAGGACCGTAGAAGGGCATCAACCCTGCAGCAGGACCGATATCTGCTCCTTTGTGCGAGAAGGAACAGGAGGAGAACTTTCAGAGCCCCACAAAATGACCTCCAGGCTGCTACTGGTGTGCATGTTTCTGACCAAACTGTCAGAAACAGACTCCATGAGGGTGGATTGAGGGCCTGACATCCTCTAGTGGGACCTGTGCTCAGAGCCCAGTACCATACAGCTTGATTCGCATTCACCAGAATTGGCAGGTCCACCATTGGTTCCTGTTCTCTTCACAGATGAAAGCAGGTTCCCACTGAGCACATGTGACAGATGTGAAAGAGTCTGGAGATGCTGTGGTGAACGCTATGCTGCCAGCCATATCATCCAGCATGACCAGTTTGGCTGTGGGTCAGTAATGTTCTAATGAGGCATATCCTTGGAGGGTCGCACAGACCTCCATGTGCTAGCCAATAGTACCCTGACTGCTGTTCATTCACTAGAGTGAAATTCTCAGACCCATCGTCAGACCTTGCTCTGGTGCAGTCGGCCCTGTGTTCCTCCTGGTGCAGGACAATGCCTGGCCTCATGTGGCCAGGGTGTGTAGGTAGTTGCTGGATGACAAAGGCATTGATGCCAATGACTGGCCCTCACGTTTCCCAGAACTGAATACAATTGAGAACCTCTGGGACGTTATGTATCAGTGCATCCGATGCTGCCAAGTAGTACCACAGACTGTCCAGAGCTCACTGATGCCCTGATCCAGGTCTGGGAGGAGATCCCCAAGAACACCATCCGCCATCTCATTAGGAGTATGCCCTAACCATGTTGTGAGTGCACACAAGCATGTAGGAGCCATACACATTACTGAGTCACATTATGAGTTGCCGTGATGAAATTCATGCAAGATGGAAGAGCCTTTGATTTTTTTTATTTACTATTTGAGTTTTTTACTATTTTTGGTGTTAGTTTGAATCCAATCGGTTGGTGGTTTTGGTTTCCATTGATGTAAATTTGTTCTCAACGAATAACACAATGTACAGTCAAGATTTGATCTTTATTATATTTTGTTCTTTGAGACCCGATGTGGGATTTGAGGGTTCCCTTAATTTCTTTGAGCAGTATATTTTTTATGTCAGTGAAATGTGTGGGTTTAAAGCATAGACAGCTTCTAAGGAATACATTTATTTATTCCTTAAGAATTCTGATGATGTTGTGCATCTACAGGTTCACCCGACAGACAGATGGCCCAATATTCTCATTTAGAATTCTCTGGTCCCGATTTATTGAATGATATCAAGGCATCCAGGTCCTGTGACAGCAAAACATCATCAAACCTTGACACTGACACCATTGTACTGGACTTTTGGAATTAGTTTCTACTGAGGAATTTTGTGTCTGATGTTTTACCAGACATAACAGGGCCAGTGTGGACAAAAATATCTCATTTTGGCAAACTCAAGACTTTTCTTAACAGTGGCCTCTAGAGCCCGACCGATATATCGGCGGGCCGATATTAGGCATTTTCCAAACTATCGGTATCTGCAATTATAATGGCCGATAAATTAATATTACCGTATATACCCGAATATAAGACAAGGTTTTTGTCCTAAAAATAGGCTGAAAAATTGGGGGTCGTCTTATATTCGCGATATAGACAAAATCACGTGGAAAACGGAGAAAGCAGGGGGAAACAGCTGAGGGCGCCAACACAATAGGCTAATTAATGACAGTGTTATAAATTAAATAAACAATAAATTGCCGCCATGGAGAGATCAAGAGATCATCTTGAGAAAAGCGCTTCAAAAGTTGGTCAAATAAACCAACACGTTCGAAACAGTTATATCATTCATTTCTGAACTCATTGACAGAGTGCACTTTATTTTGTGACAAATTAA
>JACXGM010036405.1:0-11405 GCA_016801145.1 Umbra pygmaea
ATAGTTCATTCTTGTGCAGTTTTCATTGCAGGGACATGAAATCTCCTGTCAGTATTGTAAATGCCACAATATAAAGGAGGAATATTCAAAACCAGACTTTCCACTGCAGATTGCCAATCCTGTGCTTCAGTTAAGATCTGATCTATTTAAGGATCACCAGCTAGGTGGTGGCAGTTTATTACCACAAATAGTATAGGAAAAGAAACACGCAGTGTCCAAAACCTCAGGCTCCTCTCTGGGTAGCCCTGGTAAAAGCGAACCACCCACCTCCAAGACAGGGGGGGAATCCCAGGCCGAACACTGCTCCTATGTCTCCCTCAACGGGGCCGTTTAAGATCCCCTCCTGCAGGCACATCACTGCCTCATTGACGAATCGGGAGACTAGGCGATACTGGACATCAGAGTCCGAGGACCTGGGTAAACAAAATGAAGATTGGTTTCAAGAGGAATCTGGATGTTACAACAGAAAAAAGTGAACGGGGACCCGTTCCCTGAGGTACTTACACAGCAGAGTTCGCTGTCAACTTGTATTTCTCCAAGATCTCATCAAGATCTGGGTTGACATCTTTGCTTTTGAGCCCTGGTGTGTATACGTAGCAGCCTTTCCCTGATTTGCGTCCTGTTGATGAAAGAAATGTATATATTGTGTATAAGAATATAAACGATCAAGCCTTACAATTAAATCATTTGTAATCCTTCATTAGATGTTTTTATTCATAATTTTTTGTTTTGTTTTGGGGTGGGGGGTCTTTTTCACTTAACTGACAGGAAAGTAGGAACAAAAAGCTAGGTATGAAGGGGGAAACAGAGAAGGGCACAGACAGTCAGGCTGAGCCGGGGCTCGAACCCCCATCACCAAGGGGCATGTTTGGTCTGAAGTTGAGGGTTAGACTTAGGCTGCGTCTCAATGCGCATAGTATGCATACTATATAGTATGTCTGACTACGATTAGTAAGTCCCAAACCATAGTACGCAAATATAGTATGTCAGAAGTCCCCGGATGGTCTACTACTTCCGGGGGATTTTCGAAGTATTCAACCCTGCATGCTTTTTGGGCTGATATAGCGCACAATCCTTTGCGACACACAATAGTAGGGGTTTCCCAAAGCTGGTCCTTTTTGGCTGTGTTTAAATGTAAGTATCCAAAAGTTAGGTAATAATAAACATGTCATTACATGAGTTTGTTTGTTATTGTACAATAGTATGCATATTGGGATTCAGCCCAAGTCTTCCTTAGCTCCTCTACCCTTACATCCTTCTCAAACCTCAATGAAATTGACCTTCTTAGGCAATGCATGTTAAGAAGGTTTTAGGGCCCTGGTGTCAAACTGGTTCCACGGAGGGCCTGATTTATCCAGGGTTCTAGGTCTTACTTGGGCACCAACTGAAGGGTAAGACCAAAAACTAGCATAAACTAGGCCCTCTGTGAAACCGGTTTGACACCTGTGGTTTAGAGTGACAGAATGCAAGGAATCAAGGCTGTTTGTCCAACAACCAATACGGTTTACCCTTGAATCCCTTCTCCACCATGGTCTTCAGCACCTCAACGTTTCCGCCGCCGAACCTCGACCCAAACGCCTTGCCCAGGTCTTCAGCCACGTGGGCGGCAACGTCAATACCCACTTCATCAGCCAGCGTAGCAGCCCCGACGGGAAAGCCGAAGCTTGTGGTCAGGACGTCCAGCTTCTTAGGGTTGACTCCCTCCTGAGATTAATGCCGCATGGGAAAACAGGTTGGAACTATGCAATACCTGTATGACACCATGCCCAGAACACATCGTAGATGAGAAGAAAGCTGATGTGTACTAACCTGTAAAACTCTCACAGCCTCTGCCAACATAGGTGCTAGACATCTGGTAGTATAGAACCCAGGTCCATCCTGCAAACACAGAACACAAATTACAGGCTAGGGATATGCATTTGAAATTATTTCACTATTCCAATAGTATCCAAAATTATTTTAGAATAACGGAATAGTCAATATTTTTTTTAAGCTGCTGGCGTTTCATTATGTAATTAGCCTGACCCGATGCAAAGCATACAGTAAACACATGAACCAATACACATTCTGGAAAGAATTGTAACTTAAGCCATTACATAAGGGTTAAATAAAGGAAACTAATGCGAAATCGGGAAGGGAGGAAAATTTGGAAAACATCAACAAAAAAAAGTGAAACACATTAGGAAGGCTATTATTGATAAAAACAAAAGACAGGCGTGTTGGCAGGTGATCTATCATTGTGTGGTGTTATTATGTGATTAACGCATTTCTATAGACTATGTATTCAATACACACTTGTTTGACAACGCTGAAACATTTTGCACACTATATTAGGTTTGGATCTTTTTTGATTTTACATTTTTTAATTTCTTCACGGCCAAGGCACTTAAAGCTGCACTATGTAAGGTGATTGCATTCCCCTGATTTCATGTATTCTATGTTATCTCAGGAAAGGTTGTCTTATTAGGCGGGTTTGCCATGATTTTTCTCTCGCGTTCGGGCTTTCCCTGGTAACCCCCCGTGATACACATCACAATGCTATGAAATGTCGGCAATTCCCTTCAAAGTCTGTGGGTGTGTGAGTGTGGACATTGAAATTGGGCCACAGTGTTCTACTCCCTACTGAAAACCAGGGTTTAACTCCCATTTCCAACCTGTATTTCCCACTTGACCTGTATCGTATTTGTAAAATAAAAGTCAAAATAACCTAAAAAATAAATACAATTCACCAATTTTATGTATTAGCATTAAAAAGGTAACTAGCGTGCTAAGGGAGGGTTCTGTGTGGCTTAGTTGGTAGAGCGCTTTGGTTACAGGTGGTTGACTTACCCCGACAACAATAATGACTTTGCCCTGCTTCAGGCCCACTGCTACAGCGGACGCTGTGGTGTCCTTGGACGTCTGGTCTGTGGTGATGATCTCCAACAGCTGCATCTTGTCCACTGGAGAGAAATAGTGCATCCCGATCACCTTGAATAGAAAACACAACACAACCTTGTAGACGGATATCCATTTCTAAAGAGAACCAAAGTAGCTGGCCCTGCGGTCAGAGGGTTCACACTGAGATAGGGCATTCGATCCCGAAGGTAGTCATACCCAACAACTCCCTATCACATTTCCCACCTTAGCCCTCCCCCTCTTTTTGAGTCACCCTCAGTGGGAGGAGATGCCCTCGAAAAGATAGTTATGAGGGGGGAAAGTGTTGAAACTAGAAATGGGACAGCAATCTTATTCATTTTATACATCAATAGAAGCCAACAACATTAGACCAGAGCTGGCCAACACTGTTCGTGGAGATCTACCATCCTGTCCAGATGGGGTCAGATGGCTCAGAGGTTAGGGAGTCGGACTAGTATTCGGAAGGTTGTCGGTTCAATTCCCGGCTGTGCCAAATGTCATGTTGTCCTAAGTTGCTCCAGGGAAAATTTCCCTGTATTTATTGTAAGTCGCTCTGGATAAGAGTGTCTGCTAAATGACTAAAATATAAACAGTAGATTCTCTCCAGCCAGTGTTGTAGGCAACCTATTTTAGCTAATTAGAATCAGGTGTGCCAAGTTCGTCTTGAAGAGAGAACTTACAGCACAGTAGATCTCCAGAAACGGGGTTGGGCAGCCCTGCCTTAGACTTACGACAAGTCCAGTTTTTCCAAAAATGAACAATACATATTGAATTGGACTTTAGTCATTGCTAAATATTATATGCATAATGACATTTGTAGAAGAAAACAAACATAGTACATTTTAATTTATCTGTAAATAACATTACATTTAATTTATTTGCAATTTCATTTTAATTTACAAATCTTTACATATGTGCGTAACCTCAAAATAAAACAAAAATGCCAGTGTACTTTGTCTACATAGTTTTTCCACAATGCCGGTAACTGTGGTAGCGATTGCATAGATTAGTCTGGGTAGCCCTCAATAGCTAGTGTGGTGGAGGGACGGGGTGAAACAGCACTAAGTGTTGAGTTGGGACACCACTTTGCTTCTTGTGCATGCAGAAAACAGAGGGGTAGGGCAAAAAGAGCATGTTGGGATGGACGCTAAGATCAGGACCTGATGCATCTCAAGCTTGTCACTCAGCTTGCTTGGGGATATGGCCCACACCAAACCAAGAAACTATCTCCTACCCGTTCTGGCTCAGATGAGGGTAACTGGTTCAAGGTTTCATTACTTACTTAAAGGAGAATTCCGGGCGATTTCAAAACGTAGCTCTGTTGTTTGCATATCGGAAGTGCTGTCAGTAGCGTTAATAACCCCCATTTTAATCCCATTTTCCAGTAAAGTCCACACTAGTTGATTGTCAAAGTCATACAACGCAATATTCCAAAACGTATTTTTTCCGCAAAAAAAAAACTAATTTGCCGTGGGTATATCCATAAACTACTTTCACAACATTGATCGGCTGTAACCTGACAATTGCCTTCACAGCTCCCAACAGTTCAAGAGTTCAAGAGTTATCGCGCATGTGCATAGGTAACTAAGCAACACTTGACTCAGTCGTTGAGCTGCCAAGGAAGCGGTGTCAGGTTACCTGGCAGACTTGCAACATATTATTTGGACATAACCACGGCAAATCGCTTTTTTGCAAAAAAATACGTTTTGGAATATTGCATTGTATGACTTTGACAATCGACTAGTGTGGGCTTGGACACTGGAAAATGGGAAATAAACGGAGGTATGTACACAAACTTATTTGTTCAAATTCGCTGTGTTCACTATAAGGAATAACCGCACATGGATATGGACTAGTAATGACATTTCGAACACGTTTAGTGGCTCAAAGCACGCTTTTTAACTTGCCCCGTAAATGTGTAATGGTTATATACTGGAGCAAAAGGTATACACGGTTTTGGCAATACAGTATGTTTGAGTTATTAACGCTACTGACAGCACTTAAGATATGCAAACAACAGAGCTACATTTTGAAATCACCTGGAATTCTCCTTTAAACAGGCAGTGGAAATGTTCCAACTTGCTGTCACATTACCCAACCACACTTTTAGTATAGGAGGTTATTTTGGATAAAAGAGGTTCTAATGACACCAAGAAGGGACTTTCTAAAATGAATATTTTCTCCATTCATCAAAGGTACCTTTTCAGGCCTCATGCTAGCAGCAGCAATATCCTTGATGGGAAGAGCTGAAGTGTTGGTAGCAAACACACAGTGAGGAGGGATGACCTGCAGATACAAAGATACGATGAGAACAACCCTCTGACCTCCCTTTGACCATGTTGTTGTTTGTGTGTTTAGTGAAAAAACATTTGAAACAAGCAAACAATTATTAATATTACTAAGGATAAGCCGCGTTCGGTGGATCTTAAAGGTCCATATGTAAAACGGACAGCCAGTGGTTAAAATGGGTACTGCAGTCCAAATTCAAAATACCTGAGTCGTCTCCCTCCGCCCCCTCCTCCCCAGAATCAAAACTAACGTGACAAACAAGATCAACGCAACCATGACAAGCAAACTGTGTTTTACTACGTCTCTGGTCATGCAGTCGTTTAGAAACATGCAGAAGGTTTTGGGTAGAATCAATCTCTGTTGATCTCGTTAATTTATTTGGTGCTTCCATGGCTGTAGCGCACTGGGTTTGCGTTTTTACAGGTATGCCTGTCAACCCAGTCGTGCTGTTATTGGGCAGTTGATAACAACACAAAGGCCAAAACATAAACATAAATTCCGTCACGGAATGTAAATTTCAAAAAGAAAAAATACTGACATTAGCATTGTTGTCAGAAAAGATAGTATTTCAGCTTAACATGTTTCCTTAATATCTAATGGTGTCATTTTTGGATTTATTACAGTACATATTACATGTTGCACCTTTAATTGGGGACACCGGGCTAGCATTACCATCCAGACTGGAGGAAACGGTACAGTATCACACAATGAATTTGATGCGCTACACACCATTCCATTCACTCCGGTCTCGAACGTAATGCAAGCCTGGCGTCTCCAATTTAAGGACAACTCGGGTTAATAACACATTGGTACCAAGTCGACCGTTCTCTGGGATATGTTTTCATGCTAATCGAATGTGCCCAGTTTTAGTGCAAACTGATAATTACCTTATAACGCTAGTTGTGTGGGCATGGATGATGTAAAAATAAATCACAATTATATACCACTAACTCAAAATAGGCTCAAAATAGCACCACATTTCCACAGTAGCATAATGAGGGTCCCTACATGCAAATCAAAGCATTGAGAACTTTGTGTACATACAGACAGTTTTTGAAATGTAGTTTAAAAGACATTACTGTTCGTGTATACAGCCAGGCGCCATCTTCGGAAAACAGACTCGACCAGTCAAACCACAAACTCTGTGCTACGTGAGCTGAACTGTAAGCAGATTGTGTTTGATTTTAGTTTGCATCGCCAGCTGTAAGTCTTGCACATTGATATGGATGAATGACTGCAAAACCTCTTGCCATGGAAGATTCCAAGTCACAGTTCAGCTTGCGTAGCACAGAGTTTGTGGTTCGACTGGTCGAGTCTGTTTTCCGAAGATGGCGCCTGGTTGTATAGAAAAACGGTAATGTCTTCTGTTTTTTTTCTCGTGCTACACTGAGACAATATCTAAAAGAGATCCACATGAGAAATTATGGTTAAGTCCCCTCCTCAATTTCCATCATCCACATTTTGGGATCTGTGACCTTTCAGTTCCTGGCCCCTGTACTCTAACCATTAGGCTACTGGCTCCTATCCATAGAGGTCCATAATAAACATGACTTTACCATCCAGCACTACTTACAGCTTCCACCTCCTTGATGACTTTGTGTTTGATGTTGAGGTCTTCAAACACAGCTTCTATGACCATGTCAGCCTTCTCAAAGCTTTTGTAGTCCAACTGGCCCGTCAGACTGGCCATTATGGAGTCCCTTTCAAAAGACGTGATGGCCTTCTTTTTAGTTTTATCATTAAAGCTGGGGAGGAAAACAAGAACAGATTTCACCTCAGTCCCCGGAATCAAATCCAGTGTGTTATAGCTACTGGATTTACAGTTACGTTAAGTCTGTCAACTACTGGGCCGGTACAACAACAGTTTGGTTTTACAAATGCAGCTATGCTATCCAATGCTAATAGCTACTGCTGTACATAACACTGTGGGTCATTTACCCACAGTCAGCCAAGACTGAAAGGTTTTAATTGAGAGCCCTGCTGGCAGCCCACCCTTTGTAGACCTGCTGCTGCCCCCTGCTGAGCCCTTCCACCGTTGTGTCCTTCAGGATAGTGTTAATGCCCTTGTCCACAGTCACCTGGGCAATACCTGCACCCATCAGCCCAGCTCCCAAGATGGCCAGATTCCTAGTGGATTGTGAAAGAACCGTGTTGTTGCAATGAAATGACTGTCCACAGATGTTTTTATATTATTTGTGATTGTACTACATCTCTGGTTAACATTTTGAAAAGATCATTAATGAACATTATTACATTTTTCGCTGATTCAAACATAGCTAATTAACTGGTTTCAGGGTAAAAGGTTGTGGCTTACTTGACAGGCCTCTCAGGGACTCCAAAGCGGTTCTTCTTGCACGTCACCTGGCCGTGGTAGAGGCCGATTAAGGCCTTCGATTCAGAGGTCATTGCCAGTTTGCCGAAGTTCTGTAAGAGGAGAATAAGCACTGTGAAATAGAAAATGGGTGAAAGCCATGGTCGACACAATGCGCTAAACGTATTGATGAGCACATTATATTTGACTCTACGTATAATAAATACATATTCTCTCACCTGGGCTTCTGCCAAAAAGCCAGAATCTGGGCCCTGCTCCAAGCCAGCTTTCACAGTCTGAGAGGAATAAAGGTTTGTCTCAAGTTGGAACCAAAACTTCAATCTAGATCATGGTATCTGCTTTCCAAAACTTCCTCCACTAAAAATGTTGAACTGAAATCTACTTGATGGTTATTATTAAAGACATGTCCTCATACCTCAATGATTTTCAACGGTGCAGGATACAGCCCCTTGCTCATTTTCATTACTTTTCCCGTGACTGCTTTGTAGATCTGTTGCCGCACCAACTCAATGCCCATTACGTAGTCCTGGATTTCTGCGGAGGATGACGGGAGAAAAAACATGTTAGAAGCTTTCAAATAAGTATAATAACAAAAAAACAAGACTGTAAAAGAGATAGTAAGATACAGCATGTTAGGGTTAGAAAAACAGCAGAAGCCTAAATGCATTTGCTGGTTCACGCACAAAGTGTGATGTGTAAAAATGTACTTCACCTAAGAATGTGTGGGCCGTCGTGGAAACTTTGCGAGTCGTACGCAAAGTCTTGTCTGGCTCTATAACGTGGCGAATTCTAACTGAAGTGCCAAAACTCACCAAAGATAATAAAGTTTCCACTACAGCTACTGTCATACATCTACGACATTGACTATTCATTAACATAATTACATCTGCCAATATAGGGGTGGGTATTGGTAAGTACCCCGCAATACAATATATATCACGATACACATGTTATGATTCAATACATCACGATTTATTGCAATATCACAACTGAATCCCGATTCTTACTGAAGTGATAAAGAAACGCAAATAATATAAATTTATATACTTCAAAAGGGCAATCTTTTGTTAATGGGGGTTACTTAAAGATTGTCTTTTGAATTATACAGTCTAATAATATTACCCCTAATAAGAAATTTTACTTAAATTTGAAAAAACATACATTTAAGGATTCATTTATGGAAAATTGGCAATTTTCCATGCCAATTCTATAACATTTACTACTTCTACTGTTGTACATTTTCCAGACCACTGCTCAGTTCATATCGTTTTATTATTATTATTATTACTACTATTATTATTATTATTACTATTGTCATTACTATTTTAAAATTCTTATATTGTTGTAATTCTTGTTTTTAAGCCCACTGCATAGAATCGCCGAGCCATGTCAAAAAGAATTTCTCTGCATAGGATGATGTATGTTATTCAATGCATATGATAAATAAACCACTTTGACTTTGACCTTCAGAATAGTTTAACCAGTGTGATCGACTTAGCGGCAGGATATCAACAGCAGTGTCAGGTAAGGTATATTGAGAGCATATTTTTAACACCTAAAGGGCTTAACGTGATTTAATGTAGGCTTACCTAAACAACGATCAATAACCACATTTCTCTTTCATATTCGTCCCCATAACCAATGAAAACTGAAAAAACAAGTTATGGGGAGAAATATGAGAGAGAAATGTGGTTATTATTGATCGTTGTTTAGGTACATTAAATCACGTTAAGCCTTTTCCTTACAATAGGCTCTAATAGAGCAGAAAGACTTACCGAATTTGGGTTAGTTGTTTTTATAGTTTTCAGTGGTTATGATGAAAAATATGAGAGAGAAATGTAGTTAATATTGATTGTTGTTTAGGTACAATAAATCCCGTTAAGCCTTTTCCTCGCCATTGGAGCCAATGTAAGAAACTTTAATGTAAGATTACTTCTATAATCATTGGATTTCGGTTTAGTTATTTTGACAGGCTTAATTGTTCATGACAAGATATGGCCATGAGAAATTTGGTGACGATTGATACTTGGTTAGGTACATTAAACCACGTTAAGCTTTTTCACGTTAAGCATTTTATTATGTCCCTACCAAAAGTAACCGTGCAACTGCTCGAGTCTAATGTAATCAAGCGGAATTGCCGAGACAACGCACCAGGCTACTGAACAAGACCGAAAGTAACTGTGCAACCACTCGAGTCTAATGTAATCAAGCGGAATTGCCATGAACACAATCATCTATTATATATGCACTAGAATCAAAGCTTGGTTAATAACCCAAACTTGCAGAGAACCAAGACACCCACATTATCGATGGGGAAGTACATCACATACAAATAACTACATGTCATGGTATTTATATTAAGTTAATGTTGCAGGCTGCATGGTAGAGGCTGTCACAAGGAGAGGCTACTGAACGAGACCGTAACGGAGGGTACTGCTTGAGTAAAATGTAATCAAATGGGTGTCTCCTCCCCCCGTGGGCACGCAAACCGGTGACAAAATCTATTAACTCGGTAGGCCAACCAACAACCGCCCGGTTGACTCCGACTTGCGTAAGAGTCAGTTGTCCCATAACCAGTTGGCTGATTTCTAGAAACCAGAGTTCTTTGGTAAGGGTGAGGATAGCGGCAGGTGTCACCCGCTGCTTAGTGCTTACTGACACCTACAGGACTGTGCTTAATACTGCACTGACGTTACTTCTTTCTCTCACATGTTACCGGCATTAAATAAAATGAGCAAACATCGATTCTAGAGGCCAGAGTATCAATACAAAATCGTGAAGGAAAGAATCGCGATTCATCATTAAATCATTGTAATCGGCACAGCCCTAGCCAATACAAAAGTTTGATCTGGATGATTCACATCAAAATGCCAAAACCCAAACGGGAAATGCTATTAACTGTTTAATCCACCCCCACTTAATAACTTCTGTTAAAATTGAGGGTGTCAAACAAATTACAAATTCACTCAGAAAATGCATGTCACCATCTGTATATGGTTAATATTGCACACAGCACAGATTACTTACCACAGATGAATGTATACTCGCTGTGCAACTACAACATTGGCATGGGAAAATCCAATTGTCTGTGAGCCTGACTCTGGCTCATCCATAACACACAGGAGGCATGACACACAGATCCACCTCCCAAGGATGAAACGCAGTAACAGGTGGGCAAAATCACTCACGTGTGATGCTCAATTGATCCCGTGGATTATGTGTAAATACATGAACCAGTTGTGGAAAATTAGGTGTAGCCTATAAAAGGATGCGTAAAGGTGATGCTATACTTGATGCGCAATGGCTGCTCCGGCCATTAAATATTAAAATATGTCCCGGGCGGTTCATAACAGACTTTGGGACGTTTACGGGATGATGGTCATTAAAACACAAGGCTGATGAAGCAGTTCATAATTAATCTTAAAAGTCGATCAAATAAAAAAATGAAAGGTTCTTGAAGTTACTTACTGTACAGGCTGCAGTCTACTGCTGTGTGATCCTGAATTCAGTATGCATTTATCGGTGGTAAATCACAGATAGTCCTACCTTTGTGCATAAAAGGGCTCTTATTTCTTCTATTCAACACACGCTATATTTTTTAAGATATATTTTGTCTGTCATTTTAAATTGTATTGTTTTTCCCCACCTCTGAATTTGGTATGTCCAATTCCTCATAACTATATATATTTTTTAGTTTTTTTGGGGGGGAAAGGTCAGATTCATTATTTGACAATAGGATTGTCTTTGTTTTAAAATGTGCATCATTTCCAATCCCACTTTTTTTGTTTTATATTATTGCTTTCTATATTTTACACCTGTCCTAACCTTTACTTAACCGTGACCAGAATTCCTCATAACTTTGCCATGTTGGCAGCTCCACAACTCT
>JACXGM010036406.1:0-11378 GCA_016801145.1 Umbra pygmaea
ATAGAACTACAATGCTGGCTTCCTTATTCTAAGCCCCGCCCACCCGGCACTCTGGATTCTGTGAAACAGTTTGTAACCAAAGTCGCTGGTAACACAATCGCCACTAACCTAGGATTTGCAGATGAGGAATTTTACAACTTGCTTTTAAATTCTGAGTGACATCCAACCATACATGTTTGTGCCCGAGTACACCGAAGAACATTTACAACAAATGGAGTTTGATATTCAGCTTCAACAAGGCAGCATGATATTCAGCTTCAACAAGGCAGCATGTTCTACAGATAATCCCGTTGAAACGCGGTTCAATTCTAATTGCCTAAGTGCTTCTGTGGGAATATTTCATCCATGTCTACCGAAGAAAAAAGCACTTGCTTGTAAGGCTTGAACCAAAAATGACTGACGACCGCATTTGCGTCACTAAATCACTGAAGTTTTCCAGCACAAATGGAAAGAGACGTAGCAAGAGGACAATTAACAGATGAGTAAGTTTATTAAACCTATTTTCTGTACCTTGATAATGGAGCACACATCGTGTCTGTATGGTAATGTTATTGTACTGTATGTGTAGTGTGCCAGCTGTATTTAGTAGCTAGCTGAGTGGATAAATTACTATACCTTACTATATATAGGCTACTTTTTCTAGATAAAGGAAAATGGATGGGATGCTTTTAAGACGCTTTCGGGCTGTAGTGCCGGTTAATTCAGCATGTAGATCCCGTTCATAATCTTCCTACCTAAAATGCCGACTGCATACCCTAACTAGCTATATATAGGCTATTCTTTCTAGATAGAAAAAATTTATGGGATTGCATTGCTTTTCAACCGCTTTCGGGCTGTAGTGCCGGTTAATTCAGCACGTAGATGCCTTTCGTAATCTTCCTACCTAAAATGCCGACTGCATACCCTAACTTTTTTATATTGTAAAGTGTGAAAGATACCTCCTTCTTTTTGGGCTTGCTTGTAATTTCTGCAACCAGGTACAGAACACCAAATGGGCATGATGAATAGAAATTAGACTACAATTTCAAAATGTATATAACTTTCTAGCGTCAAGCTGTACAGACGTGTGCTGTTGAATTGCCCATGTTCTGTATCGGTGTGGTCAAACGGGGACGGGCACTAAATTCGCTTGGAATTCTGGGAGTTGTGGTAGCTCGAGTTAAGACGGATACAAAAGCACCCCAGTGGATGCGAAAGGAACTGAAATATACTATCGGCTTTTCTCTGACATATTGAAAAAGAACAGACGTGTATATGCCATAAATCATCTATGGTAACGTTTGTAAATGGTATACTATGAAACTGATTTACTGTGGAACACTCCTTTAAATACAAAATCTTACTATGCCCATTATTAAAATGACTAACTAGGGCTGGGCGATAAAACGATAACGATACGTCTCGCGATAGACATGTAATCAATATCAATAAAAAATGTGTTCGATAAAACGTTTAATAATATCCTTTTCTTCGTTGGAAGAAAGCAGAAGTTGCGAAGCAATTTTGGTTGCTTGAACAAAGGCACTCGCTCTCTGTTAACCTAGCAACATCGCGAGTGACACGCTAACAGCCAATCATTTAAAAGTATTGTTGAAAAGTAAGTTTGGTTGCGCAATATTGTTGTCTCGTAAGTCGTGTTAGATTCTTCAGTAACTGAAACTGATAAGTTCAAAATTAGTGCCGCAGCGAGCGAAGAAATTGTTAATATAACGGGAAAGGACAGATCGCCAGTATGGCAGTTTTTTGGTTTTTAAAAGTCTGACCAATGTCGTCTGCAAATTATGCAAAACCGTCGTCCTCACCAAGACTGGTAATACCACAAACTTGTTTTCCCGACCTTCTCAGGTCTCAGGTTTCTCTGTTTATATTTAACACTTTGCACTATTTTATTACACTTTATTAAGCATTTCTTAAGTACTCTAATTGTGCACCTTAGTGTAACATATACTTGTTAAATGTTCATTGTGACTTATGTTTACATTTTAATTATTTGAGTGTTTTCCATGGTTGTGTGATTATAATCAGTGGAAGGTTACATTTCAAATACAAATGTTTAAATTTAATATTTATTCAGCCATATCGCCCAGCCCTATGACTAACTGCATAAATAAATGACTGTTAAAAAGAATAATAATAAAAAATTTGATCTCCCCAATCAAACATTCATAAATCGGTCGACCTCTAATAACAATATGTACAGGTGTGTGTGTGTGTGTGTCTAACCTGCCAGGCTTGTGGATGAACCTCTGCAGACGGGCCTTGACCTCATCATAAGTGAGGAAGGCCATGTACCCTGGGTGTGTGACTGCCAAACTGTTCCAGTTCCTTAGGAGAGATGACCATGGCTGCACAACACAACAAGCACAACACACAGACAGCATAGTTAAGAGCCAGGACAAGATTGTCGCTACACTTTCAACAACAACGCTCTGTGTGTAACTGACAGTGTTTCAGTCATTTAAGTGTGACTTGCTAATCCCTTTCTAAAAGTCAGAATGTCTACGAATTGAGATTTCACATAAATGGTCATAATACATATTTAAGAATGGAACATAAAAAAAATGAATATTATTCTCCTGGAATTTAGGCTACATCAGTAAAATAAAAATCATTAAAAAACACAATGTCAGAAATAGGTTAGGAACCCCTGCATTACAACAGCAACAAAATTGTATTTGTATTAACAACAAATGTTAATTCGATCTCAGCTCTACCACATGAATGTCTTCATCTAAAGCAGATGTATTAATGTTGGACAGGAACTAACGCCTGCACCCACAGTAGCTCTCCAGGGACACTGGCAGGTAACCAGTGCCGCAATACATGTTTCAGTTGGTAAACATCTACAGAGAGCAATGCTCTAGTTGAACCATAACCTAATTTAAAGAAGTCATTCTGTTGTTTGTCTGCCCAGACACAGGCTATGCTAGCACTTGGGGCAGACTGCACGCAGTCGAAACAAATACTGTATAGAATACTGACAAGATGGGAGACCTCCATAAAGGACTGTACTTTAACCACCACACCCTAAATAATGACAGAGCAGCTATCTGTACCTCTGCATCACATCATGTTCTTATGGCCTCTAACAGAATACAGGCAGCCATGGTTTAAATAAGCACCCACACAGTGGTGTCACAGGTTTTTTTAAGCCGTCCCTAACCCCAGTGTGGTGAGCGTCTAATGTTAACTTTCCACTCAGACACTGAGCTTGGTAGAAATGTCTACTCAGAGAGAAAACAACATTGTGACAGTCTGAAAAGTACTGAAATTGCTGTTTGGTAAATTTTTAGCAGTTACTCATTAATAAAATTTTCTTTGTATTCATTAAGCAAATGCTTTAATCCAAAGTAGTAATATTATAGTGCGTGGCTCATAAATGAAAGTTTTAGAGCAGTAAAAAGAGCAGTGTGATAAGAATCAAAACGCTTCAGTACACAAGCTTGAAGGAAGCAGGTGATTGATCGTTTGACCACCAACATTATTATTATTATTATTATAATAAACTATAATATATGAAGTGCAATACCTGAAAGAGCCTGGTAAAGATGTCAAACTCAAAGACAGAGATGTAGTCATTACAGGTGAGGTCGATGGTAGACTTAAGAGCCATGGCTTCCAGACCTGAGCTTATGGGGTGAAACTCATGAAGAGCTTGGCGAAACGTCCTCCATGGAACAATGGTCCTACAGACAAGAGAGGATTTAATGAAACAGCAGCACTTGTTTATTATTATTTTTATAAGGCCTTATTTACTTAAGCCAAGCACAGCACTGTCACAGCTATTACATTAGTTATTAATGATATTGTTAAAACACTGGTTGACAAAGCATATTGTGTGGCTCGGTTTGTTGACCTGTCAAAGGCTTTTGATACAGTTCATAATTCTACTCTGTTGAAGAAATTGACCTCACTTGGCATGTCTTGGGACACTTGCTTGTGGTTTAAGAATGATCAGAGTGATCGAACCCAGCCTATTGATACAGATGGTGTTGAAGCAGAGTTTCTAGCTGTTCAGAAGGGAGTTCCTCAAGCCTCAATTATCGGTCCTTTGTTGTTTAACCTATATATAAATTATAATTGCAACGATGTGAGGACTTGTAAATATCATTTTTATGGTATTGTTTGCATCTAATCTATCTCCAGGCAGATGTTTTGCTGCAATAAAAATCCATTACATATCCTAAAATGGTATTGAATTCAGGCTAAAAATATATACCATACTTTCTTCCACTAGGTCAAGAAATCAACATTTCTGTTCACAAAATTAGTACCCTGGAAGGTTCTGTCATAGCACATGTTCCTCTGATAAATATATGTGAATTTGGTTAGATTAGGATTTTTCATTCAAAGCACAGACTGCAAAATTGTTGTAGAAACTGAGGATCTACATTGGTTTCATTTAAAGAAACAAATCATGCCTGTAAAATCAGCACAGAAATGTAATTGTAGAAGCGACCTTCATGTCTGTGCTGGACCACGATGATGTAATATATATGCAAGCTTCAGCATCAGTGCTGAGATCCCTTGATGTAGTCTAACACACAACTCTGAGTTTTATTACTGGTACAGATTTCCGCACTTGCAGTTGGCTGGGATTCCCTTGCCTCTTGACGGGCCAGGATTTATACAAGGATGACTCTTGTATACAAAAGCCATAGTGCAAACTGCCATTTTATCTTACCTAATAAATCTGGAAAATCTGTGCTTATCTAACATGCTCACAAGAGTGGTTAGCATTGGACATAATGTACCTCAGATATAGTCAGAGTAAATTTTGGAATGCTTTACAGAGAGACCATAAGATTGATGCATTGGTTCCTTTAGAGACCTTTAAATGCTTAATGAGCACCCCTCCCAATTCCCTCTAATCCTGCCTTGTTGGCAGCTCTGCAACTCCTTGGACAGATCTGTGGGATGGCAAAAAGCAGATACATGGTTCATCCAACCACATGTCGCCCAGACGCTGATCTTTTTGCACTGCATGTCCAAAACATAAGCCTTTAGTCGGATCATGCATGGGAGGATTACATTCACCAACTACCCTCTGGACAGGATTCGCTGGAGAGAGGTGGCAGAACAGAAAATCTTATCTAACCCAAATCCCGGGTAGCGCTATGCCAATTTGCACTGCCTTGTGCAGGAGGCCCAGGGGAAGTCAGAGAATCCATAGTCAGGCTCAAACCCGTGACTATCATGATGTAGACTGTTGTGCAATTCAGCAATTTAACCCAGTGTTTCTCTTAATAGTATTATATTATAATTTCTCTGTATCTCAGTCTGATTTCTCTGTACAAATATAGGTTAAATGAAAATAAAACATTTTTAAAAGGTGTTTTAAGCTAATTTAAAATTGCTTTATAGATATGGCATTCATTAAATACAATAAAGGAGCCAAAGAAAACGTACTTGTCACCAAATGACCTCCTCCAGAACTCTGCTGCATCAGCTTTTGTAATGCGGAAGTTATCTCCTTGAAAAAGGCCATTGGGAAAGACAGCTTTTAGCTCAGCCAGCATGTGGCTGAATATCAGTGACAGTTTGGTCAGGTTTCGTCTATGGAGAAAAGGCATATTATGTTAGCAGGTTAGTACAGGATACTAAATTCACATCAGTTTACTAAAGCAATGCCTTACAATACTAAACAGGATTATTTACTACAGGGAATAATAAGGTAAAGACCAATGAAAAGAATTGTGTGTTCTATTCAATTCTGGTTGTGATTCTTTCACCAATTAGGTTGTGATGGTGTGGTGAGCATCTCATGTTTGATACAGTATTCCACAACACATTTATCACATTCAAGCCAGCATTAGCATACTGACCAGGCCATCTCAACGTTAAAAAAACAACAGTATACCTCCCTGCCAAGTCCCACACACTAAAACAGGGGGGCATTCCATGAAGGCATATAAAGGGGTCACCGAGTCAGAAAGGGTCACCGAGTCAGAAAGGGTCACCGAGTCAGAAAGGGTCACCGAGTCAGAAAGGGTCACAGAGTCAGAAAGGGTCACAGAGTCAGAAAGGGTCACAGAGTCAGAAAGGGTCACCGAGTCAGAAAGGGTCACAGAGTCAGAAGGGCTTCAAGCCTCACTGAACAAATCCACTGTGAATGCTTTGTAGTTATGTTAGATCTCACAAGTTAGCCTACTACAGGTTTTTTAACATTGTAATCATACATCTGATATTATAGCCTGATTGGCAATATTGCCAGTCTTCCTTATCTATTAGTCTAAATGTCCATTCACTAAAACATAAACCTTGAGTAGGCTAGTTACACATTTAATCTGTCAGCAATTTTTGGTCAAGCCATCTCCTTCGCCTTGATACAGTTTTTTTCAGATGCTTTGGTACTATTCACATAAGTATGTGGTAATATTTCACCACTGTTACTACTTGATCATTGCTGAAACATTTGCTTAAAATACATTTATGTATTTTTGATTTTTTTGCCCGATGTGTTCAGATTCAAAATATCAGAATCACCATCCTAAGGCGTTAGATTTTTGTGAACTCAGTGGGATTCAGACCCACAACCTTCGTGTTGGTAGTAGGCAGTGGAATCAAAAAGCTTGTGGACAGGGTCAGAGAGGTGGGTAAGGTCCCCGTCAGAGAGGAGGACAGGCTCAGAGAGGTGGGTAACGTCCCCGTCAAAGAGAACAGGCACAGAGAGGTGGGTAACATCCCCGTCAGAGAGAACAGGCTCAGAGAGGTGGGTAACATCCCCGTCAAAGAGAACAGGCACAGAGAGGTGGGTAAGGTCCCCGTCAGAGAGAACAGGCTCAGAGAGGTGGGTAAGGTCCCCCGTCAGAAACAAGGACAGGCTCAGAGAGGTGGGTAACGTCCCCGTCAGAAACAAGGACAGGCTCAGAGAGGTGGGTAACGTCCCCGTCAGAAACAAGGACAGGCTCAGAGAGGTGGGTAACGTCCCCGTCAGAGAGAAGGACAGGCTCAAAGAGGTGGGTAAGGGCCCCATCAGAGAGGAGAACAGGCTCAGAGAAGTGTGTAAGGCCCATTTTTTCATCTACGTAACATTGCCAAACTCAAATCCTCCCATCTGCAGCCGAATCTCTGATTAATGCATTAATCTCCTCCCGTCTGGATTACTGTAACTCACGGCATCAACTCCTCATACCTCCATAAGCTACAAATGGTTCAGAACTCTGCAGCCAGGCTTCTTACACACACTAAATTGTGGCAACACATCACCCCCATCCTCCAAGAGCTCCGTCACCCACCGCATTCAATACAAAATACTCCTGACTTAAAGCCCTGCACCAACTTGCTCCCCCCTACCTCTCGGACCTTCTTCATCCCTATCAACCCACACGCTCACTCCGCTCTGGTACAGCAGGCCACCTCATCATACCCTGATCCAAGCATCAGAGCTTTGGTGATAGGGCTTTTCAATTGGTGGCTTCCAGACTCCCTGTCTCAGTCCATCTGTAACTCTGACTCTATGAACATCTTCCTCCACTGCCTTAAGCCTTTTCAGTTTAAACAAGCGTTCTCATAGCCCCTGCCTCCCTCCACTTGTGTTGTCTTTTTTCTTTTGTATTTTTTTATTGTTATTTGTTTGGCTAGTTTTGTAAAGCATCTTTAGGTCCTTAAAATGTACCACGCATTATTATTAATAATAATAATAATAATTAATAAATTATTATTGTTGTATTCCATGCGTGTGCACAATGCAAGCTTGTTAAAGCCTGGTTTGAGTTAGCGCTGACAAGACATGGCTATATTCTGTTAATGGAAAGGAATGAGCCTGAATTTAAAGTTGGTGTTCATTCAAAACACGCAAAGATTTTATTAGCACTGTTGATGGAATACCCCCCAGATTGTGGACCAGTTAAAAGGTGATATTTGTAGGATTTCAAGATGTAACAGAACTGCCTTCCCCTTCATTGACCATTTATCCATATCTATCTAAACTATTAATGTGGGATGATTCCCTTTATGTAGTGCTTTGTTAGACAGAAGCAAAGCCTAAAATTGATCATTACCATTGACTGGTAATGTACACTTAAGTATATGAAACAAGGCTTTGCTACTCAAAGCCTGTTGGCATTGAAACACATACGGCTGTGCATTTGTGGATGTACCTTTACAGCAAAATGTCCCATTGCAGATTCAGAATAATTTGACATTGTCACTTGTGCTATTTACAGTACAACATGTTGCTTTTACAGTGAAATGCTTGGATATGCAGACTCATGTACAAAACTAAATGAGTAAACAACTAGCCAAACAATGCTTTGTTTTTCTAAATGAACACTTTTCTAAAATGAAAGATTTATACAAATAGCTATTTTGCAGTACAAAATGAAGATCAGTACTACTAAAAAACTGGGGGTGGATAAAATAACAGAAAAACACTGGGCAATGGAAAAAAGTAATATGGTTAAATGAGTCATCGTTCACCCCATTTCCTACATCCAGACAAATTGATGTTTGGACAAAGTCAAACGAAGCCTTCCACCACAATGTGTGCTGCCAACTGTCAGTTGGGGATCCTTAACGGTATGGCCAGCAATCTCTTTGGTGTCATTAGGTGTGATGAATCCTCTGCATGGTCATACAACGGCCAAATAGAAAGATTGAGGCCATTGTACAGGAGCAGGTGAACCTTATGATGCAAACGCAGTTCCTTCACGATGTTCCAATATTCTAAAATGATAATGCTCACATACACACCAATAAACAAATTCAAGAGTGGTTCATGACCTAAACTTAACTGAAGCATAAGTAGATTTCAAACTTCCTCCCTCAAAGACCTAAAAGGTTCTCCTTGACTAATGGTGCGATACCCCATTACTCACTGTTCCGGACAGGACAACTCCTTCCTTGATATATTGTTAAAGGTGTCTGTTATTTTGTCCACCCTCTGTAGGCTGGAATTGTAAAATCTGAATTCACCACCATGTTTGTGGAGTGTAAAACAAATCCCTCTCTGGATACATTCAAACTATCTGCGCTGCTGTGGCCTCACGCCATCTGTGTCTTTTAAGGTGATTTGCTGCAGCCATGACTTATTAACCCTATGCACGTGAGTATCTATAGGAACAAACATAAAACTGCTTTTAAGAAGACTAAGTGTTAGCAAGTAACAGCAATTTAAAATCAAGTAGCGCTAAACCTGTTTAGTCTTTGTATTTTTTTGCAATCTTAATTCCCCAATTGTTTCTTCTACATACTGTACAGTAGTGGTCAAATTTGAGAATGGCACAAGTACTGGTATTGGTTACTATGGTATACTGAAGCATAATTACAAGCATTCCATAAGTGTCAAAGGATTTTATTGACAATTACATTAAGTTAATGCAAAGAGTGAATATTTGCAGTGTTGACCCTTCTTTTCAACACCTCTTCAATCCGCCATGGCATGCTGTCAATTAATTATTGGCCACATCCTGACTGATGGCAGCCCATTCTTTTGTTGGTCAGAATTTGTGGGGTTTTTGTTTCTCCACCTGCTTCTTGAGGATCGACCACAAGTTCTCAATGGGATTAAGGTCTGGAGAGTTTCCTGACCATGGACCAAAATGTCGATGTTTTGTTCCTCGAGCCACTTAGTTATCACTTTTGCCTTACGGCAAGGTGCTCCATCATGCTGAAAAAGGCATTGGTCATCACCAAACTGTTCTGGGATGGTTGGGAGAAGTTGCTCTCAGAGGATGTGTTTGTACCATCCTTTATTCATGGCTCTGTTCTTAAGCACATTTGTGAGTGAGCCCACTCCTTTGGCTGAGAAAGTTTTTCCTGGAGTGAAGGGTCTTCTTTGCTGCCCTTCTTGACACCAGGCCTTCCTCCAAGTCAACCCCTCACTGTGCATGCAGATGCACTCACACCTGCCTGCTGCTATTCTTGAGCTAGCTCTGCACTGGTGGCATCCCGATCCTGCAGCTGAATCAACTTTATGACACGGTCCTGGCACTTGCTGGATGCCTTCTTCACAACAATTGTACCTCTCTCTGAAGTTCTTGATGATCCGATAAATGGTGGATTTACGTGCAATCTTACTAGCAGCAATATCCTTGCCAATGAAGCCCTCTTTGTGCAAAGCAATGATGACGGCACGCGTTTCCTTGCAGGTAACCATGGTTTACAGCGGAGGAAGAATGTTTTCAAGCACCGCCTTCCTTTTAAAGCTTCCAGTCTGTTACTATAAGTCAACCAGCATGACAGAGTGATCTACAGCCTTGTCCTCGTCAACACTCTCACGTGTTAACAAGACAATCACTGACATGGCAGCTGGTCCTTTTGTAGCAGGGATGAAATTAGGTGGAATTTCTTTTAGCAATTAAGTTAATTTTCATGGCAAAGAGGGACTTTTATCTGATCACTCTTAATGACATTCTGGAGTATATGCAAATCACCATTAACAACACTGAGGCAGCAGACTGTGAAAATGTGTATTTGTGTCATTCTCAAAACTTTTGACCATGACTGTACATGATTGCTATCACATAACTAGAATAAGATACTATTTCTAAGATTGCTTTACTGAAAACAGGATGGAGTTTAGCTTAGTAATGGCTTTCAATGTAAAAGAGGAAATAAGATGTAAACAGATTTGTTATTCATTTAGCCTAGTGGTTCTTTAAATCAGATAACACAGCTTCTCTTGGCTTCACACATTTGCAACTAAACAACGACAACACTTAATTTCCCATCAAGCAGCAATGCCTGTCACAAACCACGAGATGTATCAAAAACAGATAACACAGCAACTGATCAGGGTCATCAGGTGGTTTCCTCTTTTAAAGCTAAATTAAACAGGTTAAGACTTCTGAGATGAATGTTCTTATACTCAAAAGGACAAACAAAAGTACTCTTCTGCCTCAAAAGAATCATGCATTCATCAACAACTACTATCATTATGCCTTAAATAAACATGTTGGCTAAAACAGAAATAAACAGTTAACCCAGTCTCACTCTTTCCCTCCATTTTGAGTTCCATGGTTGCCATGGCACTATGTGGAAGGCTTGGCAAAGATCTCCTGTACATTTGAATTGTTTGAAGGTTGTCTTAAACCTTTTTTTAATAAAATATCTATCTGGTGGTCTTCTAGCAAACCTTCTTACCGTAGGATGAGGCAGTACATGCAACCGGAATGAGAACCTAAACAACTCATAACTAAATCTGGAACTCGACACCAGTTCCGCTCCATTTCCTCATTTATTAGCCGCTTTCCGACCGCAGGGATTTTTGCAGTTCCTAGAACATAACGTTCCTATAACCATTTTTTTCTCGTGTTCCGATAGAAGAAATTGCGGGATTATTTAGTTCCTCGCACTGCCGTTCCTATAACCTTTTTAGCTCCTACTCCAGAGCAGGGTCTTTCCATTTTCCCTTTTCCCAGGTCCACGTTGATTGG
>JACXGM010036407.1:0-11393 GCA_016801145.1 Umbra pygmaea
CAAGGTGACTCCACATATAAGTAATATGCTGTAACTATGGGGCAAATATATATTTAAAACCTAGCGAAGTTAAATCTTACCTCGAGTTATGTAGGCTAGCTTTCAGCAACAGTTGCACCCAGATTGCCAGTGACTGTGAGTAACGTAGAGTGTAAACAGCGTTGCCAACTCTCAGCTAGCGTCACAGTCAGATCATAATGAGACACCACCCAGATACCGCCCAAAGGTCAAAGGCTCCTCCCTCACTCCTCCCTCTCGTCTAAAATCGTCACATCCGCAACCAAGATGTCTGCGCCCGTAACGGCAAATTCTGTGACTCAAATCAGATGTTAACAAACCAATGGGTGACGTCACACATGTTATATCCATTAATTATACAATCTATGGTTGAATCTAATGATATAGGACACGCCCATTTCTGCTAACAATATTTTTCACAACATCGTGCCATGCGTAAACCAACTTTTTCAAACTCCTCCTAGACCGTGCCACCGATCTACACAAAACTTGGTATCTGGTATCTCCCTATGGACTTGACCAAAAGTTATCAAAAGAATTTTGCTATGTTAAACTATGCGCAATTGACGAACAAACAAATTTTCGTAGCTAGCTACGAAATATGAACTTTATTATATTGCTGCCAAATTAAATGCTATCATCAAAAAACTTGAGATTAATGTTCAATGTCCCACTGTGATGTTCTATACCAAATTTGGCGAAGATCGGCCATTAGGGGGTGCTTTAATCAATGTTTATTTGTTTTGGACAATAACTCAATACATTTAAATTGGTCAATTGTGATTACAATATCTTTTCCGTAGTAAATGCTATCAACATGAAACTTTTGGTGATGGTTTGGCATGCCGCTCTGAAGCTCTTTACCAAATTTTTTGTCATTAAAAGGTGCTGTTGTCAATGTAGAGCAGTTTTTGTCCATTTACTCAATCGAAGTTAATGGGATATTTACAACGGTGATGTACCACAGAACTTGTAGCTCACACCTCGATATTTTCTGACATTTGCCTCACCAACGTTATACTTTGGGCTCCGCTTTCCATAATTACTATCCAAAAGTATGAGCTTTTTTAATGTGTCAGACATTATAGAACATATAAAAAAATTGTATGATAATTGTATAGGCTACAATTTGTTTCAAACAAAGACAATGTAAATTCATAATGAATTAAATATAATTTTATTTAGCAGATTTAATTGTGGTGTTCTATCCTAACCAATATTTCCTATATTTCTAAGCAGATAAGCTATGCTATATTCTGATAAAATGCCACTCGTTGGGGTTATTAGAGTACGCTGGATCATGTGCCTGTGTATCTGGCAAACTTTATTTCCTGTTTGGAGTGTGCGGTTCCTGTTTTGACAAATGTAGGTAACTCATTATTTGGTTCAGTTTTTTGTTTAATGTGTAAGGCAAACTGTACAGACAAGACGGGCAGATATACAGAAATGACTATAGTAAATTACTACAGAACCCATGATTTTGCAGATGAATGTTAACTTTAAGCATTGTCCCTGCGCAATTAGGACAAATTAAATCAAAGATCAGTTCATTCAAATGCGCTACATGAACTGTTGGCCCCAGTATAAAGTAGCGACCCTATCTGAACAGTGAAAGGGATATGGGGTAAAGTTACAGAAAAAATGTTGCTAAATGTTGTGTTTTGTTTTAGTGTGTAAGGCACAGTGTACAGACAAGAATGTTAGGCATACATAAATTATTACATGAAATTGCTAGAGAACCCATAATTTTGTGGATCAATCTTAAATTATTCCCTATCCCTGTACAATTACGACAAATTAAACCAAAGATTTGTTCATTCAAACACAGTACATGAATACTCAGCCATGGCTGTATGGCACTCTGATTACCTCTGCTATCTGAAAACCTTTTTTCCTGAATGACAGTTTGTAATCCCCTATGTTTTCTTGATAATGACAACTTTTTTAATCTTCTCTGACATTTTCGACCATTATCAAAGCACTTATTTTAACATTTTAAAATGTCTTTTAAATATCAGAGCATGTGCGACTTGCAGCAGGGGGGACTCGCCAGGGACGGTTTGGACCCCATCAAAACTGCTTGCAGTTCTAGTTAAGTTTTGAGTTCCCTTAATAACATTCCAGAAGTACATTTTTTTTGTAGTTCAATTGCAGAATTATAGTTGGTGAGTGTAGTCTTCCCACACATTATCTGACTAAAGGCTTCCATGTTGGATAAGCAGTGCGAAAAGAATCGACCGGCTCGGCAAATGTGCTTGCATGAACCATGTCAGCGTCCCTCACCATCATACATCTGTCCAGGGAGTTGTGGAGCTGCCAACAAGGCATGGTTAGTGGGAAATGGACAAGACCAGTTGGGAGGGGAGAATTATTATTAATTATTATTATTTTCTTACAACAATTGTACAAAGCAATTAAAATTTAATCTGCATGAATATCAAGTATTCTGTAAATAGTGTATACTAAATATTTTCTAGAAGGTCTGAGGAAATATTTAGACCTATGCCAGTTTCACAACACTTCACCATTAAATGTCAAAAAACAAAGATAATGGAAAACCCTTATCCAATCAAAAAGATGCAGAGGTAGCAAAGTTCATGGCTGACAAGCCAATGCAATTCAGAGCCCAAAATGGCCACGCATGGTCTGTATAAAAGCACTAGGTATCTGATGACAAATGCTGGCTGTGTGTTTATGGCTTTTTCATAGTAAATTCATGCGGAGACACCATTAATTCTAATGAATGATTAGCGGTACACCGACTTCACAAGCTGCTTCCCTAGGTGTAGTGAAGTCTGTGGAAGTGGGAAAAGAGACAACATTGAAGGATTAGATGGAAATCAGAGATAGTAAGGTCGATTTACAGCTAGAGATGCAACGATAATAGATTTTGATGTTACAATTATAGTCTGAGGAATAATCACGGTTTCACAATTTTTTGCATTAATTTATTTCACAACATTAGGGATGTGTAAAATCATGAGCATTCTTTAGAGGTTAAATTATACCATATTCCTTTGGTTGCTTTTGATGGTCAAAAACCTACTGGAGCAGCACCTCCCTTAGATGATCCTGAGCCTACTTGGCAAGGTGGGTCCAACTAAGCCAAAGCCCTAGGAAGGGTTACATAATACACAGGGATATTCTCAAAGCTGCTATGGGAACCCTTTTGACCTGTACCTACCAGTGGGGATTCCGGTGGGGTATCCCCTCCAGACAATGCAGTGCTTGGCAAACACTGGCCGGAGTAACCCATGGGTAGGGGGTCACACTCGAACAATCAGGGAGGAAGGTTATATTAAGGTGTTATTGTGGCCGCGTCAGTATAAGACAATTTTTGTCTGACAACTCAAGAGAGAGAGAGATCATAGGTGTCAACATCAGGTGTTCAGGCAGGATGTGCCTCGGAGAGAAGACTTCTCTTTGTAATTTTGACAAAGGTTTGGAAAAATATTTTGTTGTGTTTGTGTCTTTCTGGGCTGCTTTGCAGGTCCATCATGCAGCTGTGGCAGATGGGATTTTGGGGGAGTGCAACCACTGTACATCTACTGGCATAATGGCTTGGGATGAATGAATGGGATGATTAGGAAGTGTGTGAGTATGTTTCTTTGTAACCCACAATTTATGCATGTGAATTAATTAGATTTTCCTAGATTTTCCTATAGAATGCAAACCATACAGAAATTACTATAACAATAATATTCACCAGAATATCAACTGATTATTTGGAGGTGTCTCTAATATTGAGAGGTGTAGAACAGGTATTAATAGAAGCAGAATACTTTCAGGAAATAAAAAATAGCTACAAAAGAAACTTAAAATAAAGTATCTTTATGGATAAAATGTATTGAGTGCTACACATATTTAGAAGGATAATTTGAATACTATTGGTAGTATGTTTGCTTATACACTACATATGGCACAACGTGCTTGGTGTTGGGGAAGGACGTTACATAGTACAGGGTTTGGGAGGGAGTGGATTGGGGCTGGGTTGAGGGGTATTGTGATAATTGTTAATTTGGGGAATTGGAGGGAATATATTGGGAGGAATAGGGAGGATCAATGGAACATCTTATACTTTCTAGCATTCCAAATACTATGGTATATAATTAAAGAAAAGCAATATTTAAGCCACATTGCTAAGGCGTTTTTTAAAAAGTATATTGAGATAAAAATAAAATGGAAACAAGGATCACAGTATGGTAACTGGAGAAATAAGTATAGCCAGCTACAATTGTAATGGATTAGCAGATAAAAAGAAAAGAAGAGCAGTATTTATGTGGTTAAAAGAAATGGGATACAATATTTACTGTATACAGGAAACACATTCAATAGCTTTAAATTAAAGTTTTTGGAAAAAGGAATGGGATGGGAAGTCTATTTGTCCCATGGACAAAGAAACTCAAAAGGGGTGGTGATATTATTTAAAAATAATATTAATATAAATGTTGAAAATGTCTTTTTAGATTCTGAAGGTAGATGGATCATTTTAAAGATGGTAATTGACTTGAAAAAGATATGGTTTATTAACCTATATGGTCCAAATAAAGACCATTCACTATTCTTTAAAGAGATACATGAAAAACTATTAAATGACAAGCAACACACAGGGCTATATAATTATGGTTACGGATTATAATACAACGTTGAACTCCAGTCTGGATTTAAAAAAAAGTAATAACAACATAAACTATCACCCACGAGCACTAAAGGAAAGTCATTTTACATTGATCTACAAATTAAGACAAAATAAATGGTTTGGTTGGGCTAAACATTCTTTTTAAATGCCTTTTTTTCAAGGTGGGCTTAAATGGTACAGTGAGCTAAAAAGCAACTAGAGCAAGCCAACTTTGAATGAAAATCCCTTGATAATTCTGAAGGTTTGGCAACAGAGGGATAACTATGATGGCAAGTTTACAGAATATTTAGGCTCCAGGCATAGCTTTATAAATTTCTCATTTTGGTGTGAACAAATCATCTTTATTTCAAACACTAGAACAGCCAGGCCTTCCAAACTACCTATAAGCGCCAACTGCTGACCCCCATCAGCGTCATTAGCATACGAATCACCCTCATTAAAAATCGCTCTCTTCTCCGCAGCCTCCAGCCAAGCCATCACTGCATCCAGCGATCAAGAGCATCACCTCTATTGTGTTTTTATAAGTAAAACTATTGCAAAACAGATTAATTACATGGAGATTTGTTGTTTTTGATGGTAACATAAAAAAGTAGAATACAAAAATATATATATATATATATATATATCAAAAGGATATATACATACTGTAGTAGCCTAATTTCGTATAATTTTTTGCCTTTATAGAATAACAATTATTAAGTCTATAGAATGAAAATCCACCACATTTACTTCATTCAGAGATAAACTAGTTAATACTTTTCTTTCTGTTTTATTTTGTTGATGTTGACAGTAAAAACGATTTTCAACTAACACCGCAATCAGAAAGTGCCGTTTTATTCTTTTTAAAACGTGTTCCATTGTTGGATGTTATTTGGAAACAAAGGCCTGAATTACAACATGTCATATTTATGCTGTTATATTTTCATAATTTATTTATAGGCTCTATAGAATTTGAATGTTTAAAAAAAACTTTCAACTAACAAATTCAGAGCACATATTTTTCGGGATCTGCCTTGTAGATCGGTACACCCATTAGAACAATGTTTTTTAATATTTTGTATTCAAATACAATAGCGAACATTTATTTTTTTATTTTATTGGTTTATTTGATAGGGACCATGCATATTTATGTACATTGTTGTATACAAAAACACCATGTAAATATGCCAGAATTAGTAAAGAAAACTACTTTTCATCTGCAGTCCCTAGGCAGGTAACATAGAACTAACAAAGACATCCAACAGTCATACATCATTCATTCATTTATAACTTAGAAAAGTGCACATAATGGTGACATACATATTGACAAAACGACAAAAAAAAAAAGAAAGAAAGCATGATGACTAATACATTGTTTATCCGCATCTATAGTGCATTCAATTTAGTGAGGTAGAGTGTATGGATGATGATTTCAGCCGGTGCAGTGTGGATTTTAATTGTTTTTTATGTACAGTTTTTTATAATTATTGAATTATCTGCTTGCCTCAAACACTCTGCGCTGATGAGATAAATAGACTTGAAGCTAAAACAAGTTGGTTTCAAGCAAGCTTCGCATTGCATAACGGCACGCTGTAAAGACCGGTTTATCTCTATTCAAATCCTCTTCTGTGATAGGTGAATATACATATATATATCGAAGTCAAAGTCAAAGTCGTTTATTTATCATATGCATCGAATAACATCACATCATCCTATGTAGAGAAATTCTTTTAAAATGGCTCGTCACATCTCTGCAGTGGGCTTAGCAAGATACAACAATATAAAGAATTTTAAAACAATAATGACAATAGTAATATAATAATAGGCTATGTACTGAGCAGTGATCTGGAAAATGTACAACAGTAGAAGTAATAAATATTATGAATGGCATGGAAAATTGCTTTACAAGGTCCATTTGAATTCCTCTACATCAGATGTAGAGAGCATAAAGTGACGAGAGAAAGTTAGTGCTCAACAGATGATTTGTGATCATTGTCAGTGTTCCATGTTGAGCAGCCGAATGGCCTGGGGGAAGAAACTGTTTTTTTAGACGGCAGCAGTGCGAAAAGTTCACGGCCTGAATGGCTGTGGTCTTTTAGAATGTTCTTTGTTTTCCTAATGTATCGCTTCTGGTAGATGCCTTGCACGGAGGGGAGGGAGCAGCCAATGATGCGCTCCGCTGACTTCACCACCCTCTGAAGGGCCTTACGATCATCAGCAGAGCAGCTGCCATACCAGGCTGTAATACAGCCTGAGAGGATGCTCTCAATGGTGCACCTGTAGAAGTTAGTTAAAATCCTGACAGACATGCCAAACCTCTTTAGTCTCCTCAGGAAGTATAGGCGCTTTTGGGCAGTCTTTGTTGCCGAGATTGTCTGTCTGGACCATGTGAGGTTGTCACTGATGAACACCCCGAGGAACTTGAACTCTGAAACTCTCTCGACTTCAGCTCCATCGATGTGTATGGGGGCAGGACCCTCCCTCTGCTGCTTCCTAAAGTCCACTATCATCTATTTTGTCTTGCTGACGTTGAGAAAGAGGTTGTTGCTCTGGCACCAGGTAGCCAAGGCTCTTACCTCCTCTCTGTAAGCAGTCTCATCGTTGTTGGAGATGAGACCTAGGATGGTTGTGTTATCAGCAAACTTTATGATGATTTTAGAACTGCGTGTTGCCACACAATCATAAGTGAACAGAGCGTACAAGAGGGGACTGAGTACGCAGCCCTGAGGGGCTCCGGTGCTCAGGGTCATTGTGGAGGAGGTAAGGTTGCCCATTCTCACCATCTGGGGTCTTCTCGTTAGGAAGTCCAGGATCTAGTTGCAAAGGGAGGAGTTAAAACCCAGGGTCCTGAGCTTGGGAATGAGCTTAGCAAGAACAATAGTGTTGAATGCTGAGCTGTAGTCCACAAACAGCATCCTCACGTATGTGTTCCCTTTTTTCAAATGGGAGAGGGCGGTGTGTGCCGTCAGTGCGATTGTATCGTCTGTAGATCTGTTGGGGCGGTATGCAAATTGTAGGGGGTCCAGGCTGTCTGGAAGGGTGGCGCAGATATGTGTTTTGACCAGCCGCTCGAAGCACTTCATGATGATTGAGGTCAGTGCTACTGGGCGGTAGTCATTTAGGCAGGTGATGTGAGTTTTTTTTGGAACCAGGATAATGGTGGCCTGCTTGAAGCAGGAGGGAACTACAGACTGGGTTAGGGAGAGGTTGAATATGGAGGTGAATACCTCCGCTAGCAGGTCGGTGCATCCTCTTAGAACACGGCCTGGAATACCATCTGGCACTGGAGACTTCCGCGGGTTCACTCTTTTGAAAGCTCTCCTTACGTCAGCCACATCCAGGGACAGAGTGCAGTTGTCTGGGTTCTCAGCCAGCATTTCAGGAGTGATGTTGGCCGCCTCAAACCGTGCGAAAAAGGTGTTGAGCTCGTTGGGGAGCGAGGCAGGGGGGTGGGTGTCACAGCTATTTCTGCCTTTGTACTCCGTTATCTGCCGCAGTCCACACCACATGCTCCTGGGGTCGGAGCTGTTGTAATTGGACTCCAATTTGTCCCTGTAGTCTCTTTTAGCATCTCTGATGGCCTTCCGTACGTAATATCTGGCCCTTCTCAGAGCCTCCAGGTCCCCAGAGTTATAGGCAGAGGACCGTGCTATAAGCTTGGCACTGACATTGCCGTTAACCCAGGGCTTTTGGTTGGGGACGGTCTTAACATTGACCCGTGGAACGACATCATCTATGCACTTGGTGATGAACGCTGAGACAGAGTCAGTGTATTCATCAATGTTGTTACCAGCTGCAAAACGGAACATCTCCCAGTCTGTGGTTTCAAAGCAGTCTTGGAGAGTAGTAATGGATTGCTCACTCCATTTTTGGACTGATCGAAAAAACGTTTTTTCCTGTTTAAGACATTGTCTGTAGGTAGGGAGGAGAAGAACGGAGATGTGATCTGCCTTTCCAAAGGCAGGGCGGGGGATGGGTTTGAAGCTGTTACGGATCGTTGAATAACAATGGTCAAGTGTCTGATCACCCCGAGTGTGAAAAGAAATGTGCTGGTAATATTTGGGCAGCATTTTTTTCATGTTTGTCCAGTTAAAGTCTCCAACAACAATAAAAATAGACTCAGGATGAGCGTCCTCTAGGCGACTTATTATTCCATATATTCCCTCAAGCACGCGCACCTTATCCACCTGCGGAGGGATGTAGACTGCTGTGATTATAGCGGACGTAAACTCCCGGGGGAGATAGGAGGGGCGTATGTTTACAGTTAGTAGCTCCAGGTCCGGTGAGCAGTGTGTTGAAATAACTGCGGCATCCGAACCCCAACGAGAGTTAACCATAATGCAAACCCCTCCGCCTCTTTGTTTACCTAAATCTGAGGTTCTGTCCTGCCGGAAGATGGAGAAAACAGCTGGCGTAACAGCCGTGTCCGGGATGGTGGGACCCAGCCAGGTCTCTGTGAACGCTAGCACGCAGCAGTTTGCAATGTCCCGCTGGAAGATAATCCGAGCATGAAGTTCGTCCATTTCATTGTCTAGTGATTGAACATTTGCAAGTAAAATGCTCGGTAACGGTGGATTGTAGTATCTCGTCCGTGATCTGCACAGAATACCGGCACATTTTCCCCACTTCTTTCTCCTTTGTCTCCTGCAAATGAGTAAACAAGTCGACGGCAGGATAGTGGAGTCGCAGCAATCGCTCCGGTAAGTGGAAAAAAAGTCTGTATCCAGTGAATTACATACGTCCAAAAGTGCTAGTCGATCATATTGTATGAGATTGTAGATTGTGCTTTATGTTTTGGATCATTGTCTTGTTGGAAGACAAATCTCCGTCCCAGTCTCAGGTCTTTTGTAGACTCCATCAGGTTTTCTTCCAGAATGGTCCTGTATTTGGCTCCATCCATCTTCCCATCAATTTTAGCCATCTTCCCTGTCCCTGCTGAAGAGAAGCAGGCCCAAACCATGATGCTGCCACCACCATGTTTGACAGTGGGGATGGTGTGTTCAGGGTGATGAGGTGTGTTGCGTTTACACAGAACATAACGTTTAGCATTGTTGACAAAGGTTTGATTTTGGTTTCATCTGACCAGAGCACCTTCTTCCACATGTTTGGTGTGTCTCCCAGGTGGCTTGTGGCAAACTTTAAATGACACTTTTTATAGATATCTTTCAGAAATATCTTTCTTCTTGCCACTCTTCCATGAAGGCCAGATTTGTGCAGTATACGACTGATTGTTGTCCGATGGACAGACTCGCCCACCTCAGCTGTAGATCTCTGCAGTTCATCCAGAGTGATCATGGGCCTCTTGGCTGCATCTCTGATCAGTCTTCTCCTTGTATGAGCTGAAAATTAGAGGGACGGCCGGGTCTTGGTAGATTTGCAGTGGTCTAATACTCCTTTCATTTCAATATTATCGCTTGCACAGTGCTCCTTGGGATGTTTAAAACTTGGGAAATCTTTCTGTATCCCAATCCGGCTTTAAACTTCTCCACAACAGTATCTTGGACCTGCCTGTTGTGTTCCTTGTTCTTCATGATGCTCTCTGTGCTTTCAACGGACCTCTGAGACTATCACAGAGCAGGTGCATTTATACGGAGACTTAATTACACACAGGTGGATTCTATTTATCATCATTAGTCATTTAGGTCAACATTGGATCATTCAGAGATCCTCACTGAAATTCTGGAGAGAGTTTGCTGCACTGAAAGTAAAGGGTCTGAATAATTTTGCTCGCCCAATTTGTGCGTTTTCTATTTGTTAAAAAAGTTTAAAATATCCAATAAATTTATTTCTACTTCATGATTGTGTCCCACTTGTTGTTGCTTTTTCACAAAAAATTACAGTTTTATATCTTTGTGTTTGAAGCCTGAAATGTGGCAAAAGGTCGAAATGTTCCGAAAAGGCTGAATACTTTCGCAAGGCACTGTACACATACATACACACACACAAACACACACACACACATATACTCATACACATACACACACACATACACACCCATACACACACCCATACACACACACACACACACACACACACATATACACATATACACACACATACACACACACACCCATACACACACACACACACCCATACACACACCCATACACCCACACCCACACACACACACACGGTACTGGGTCAATATCACTCTAGGGTGCCTTTTGGTGTCCTGAACATAAATAACCTTTTACCATTGATAACTTAACACACAAACTACTCTGAAAGGGTGTGTTATATTATACTACGTTTTAATTCATAATGGTTGCATTACTTGGCTCTTTAGATACATTTTCAAGATTTTCTTTAGTTTGGTATAAGAGGATGTATGTTAATTTGCTATGTCTCAGGCACTGCTCATTAAATTTGAATGACAGTAAAATAGTCAAATCATTAAAAAAATATTTTAGTTTTCCTATTAATATTTTGTTAAATAAGATATTACTCAAATCAAGTGTATTGATTGTTTTGTAATGAATGGTTGTCCACCCTGACATATTGCAGAATCTCCCTTTAAAAAAAAAGGCCATCTCCAATAATGGCTTCAGGAGAGCAGATTTTTTTTTATCTCTTCAGTGGTGGGAATTTCAACTGCTGAGGTGAGTAGCTGCTGACTTTCCAAATGACAAATATTCTTCATATAAGTTTGCTTTCTTGTTTTGGCAAAGCTTAACATGTCCACCCTGTCGGCATAAAATATACCGGAAGTGATTAAAATACAATATTTTCAAAATATGTACGTTTAAATATACCAAAT
>JACXGM010036408.1:0-11393 GCA_016801145.1 Umbra pygmaea
CGCTTAAGTCCTTATTTTATTAACTCTTTAAACATCTAGTGTACTGCACGCTTAAGTCCTTATTTTATTAAATCTTTAAACATCTAGTGTACTGCACGCTTAAGTCCTTATTTTATTAACTCTTTAAACATCTAGTGTACTGCACGCTTAAGTCTTTATTTTATTAACTCTTTAAACCGCTGACCCTCAGACATTAGGTCTTGTCACGGACACAATCACATGACCAAAACAGATCGAGGAGGGAAGCGTTCAGGCACACAGAAGAGAAAATGGTGTGTGTGTGTTTCTTTACAATTAGTAAGAAATAAATAACATCATCACTTAAATTTGTTATTTCACAAATCCCTTTAAATTTTAATAAATATGACAGATTTTTTTTATTTATTCTTAGTACTGCTACATATTTGATGTCCCCCTTAACATTACCTTTAGCAGTGACATTACGTTAATTCTAGTGTGAGTTTTTCCCTTATTTCTTCAAGCGTGATATAATCTAGCCTACTCAGGCTTAATACTGGGAACTAACAAGATTTGTTTTTCTTCTGTACCACACTATGTTTATGGTAGCTACGGCAGCTCTAAGTTGGAGTTCTCACAGACTAGCTCTGCGAAAATCTATCAAACATGCACCTCAACAGAAGTCTGTCTATCTTTCTTAAGAGTAAGCTTCCGCATTTGTCAAACGCATTATATGCAATCCAAAACAAGTAATGCTTAAAGTAGCCCAATAACAAAACAAAAAATGTATTATGTTGGACAATTCATCCGCCAGAGTGGCTGGTAGATTAGGAAAAGTTACCTGCCAATGTGAAAAGGTACCTGCATTTTGTATGTGTTAATTTCCCACCCTGGTCAACAATCAGTGCGTTTAGTGGCCAATAAATGGTTTATACTCATCGCTGGGTGGTGCTAGACCACTTTAAATAAACAGTAGATTGCAGTTCTAATCCCTCCTAGGGATGTGTTTTTGTTTTGAACTGAGACAGATATCAAATCAATGTAATTGTATTATTATACACAGTAGAATAACTTTCATAATTTAAATAGCCTTGTTTGTTTTAAATCGGTTTTAAGAAAGCAAAGAAATATCATAGACTACTGTATATCCTGCATCTGCATTCTCCGATCAGAATGGTTCCTTGAATCCTTTGTGAAAAGTTAACTATTTACACAGTTTATCAAAGTACCTCTTGAAGCCGCTCCCTCAAAAAAAACAGTTATTTTTTCTCACAGAAATCCTCCAAACTGATATGGTTAAGCGGTAAAGGTCTGTTGTGACCATACACTCTCAATGTAGTGATTTGCGAGTTCTAATCCTTTTTCCTCAAACTACAATGTTTGGCACTTTACTTCTCTATCCCTCCATTTAAAAAACAATTGGCCAAATAGCTTTTAGTTTTAGGGTTGCAGCAGATTGTAATAATCTACCTATTGAAATCAGATCCCTATCACTACTTGGTTTGTATAAACCCTGTCTGCTCACTTTAAGACTAACTGCCCCTGCTATTAATGATTCAATCAATCCTTTGTCTGATTATACTTAAAGCTACAGTAGGTAAAACGGTGAAATAAATTAAAATGTGAGAAACAGCGCCCCCATTCCCCCCTCCTCTCCACCTCTTCTCCCTCCTCTCCCCCCACTGCACAAGTTTGATTGACAGCTGGGTCTTTCTCACCTAAAAACATGCATGCGCTGCAAGCCGCTGGGACCATTCACACAGTTTATACTCCAGGGTCCCCGCGGGGTCTTAAAAATTCTTAAAAGTCTGAAATTCTGAACGTTAAATTTCAGGCCTTAAAACGTCTTAAAAATGGCCAGATTTTCATCCGAGGTCTTAAATTTAATTTAATCAGGTCTTCAAAATGGCTTTACCCTTGCTTTGCATCAAAACTATGCATATGCAACGCAACTACTGGATTCTGTGTGATTTGGGCATTAGGAACAAAAGTACATTTTGCGTTGCACACGGACATTTTTTAAGGTGCAACAGTAACAAAACCAGCAGATAGCTGCCCTCAGAACGTTGATTCGGTGTGTTGTAGTTCTTTCTGAGGATATTGATGTTGATACGTACGTGGTGATAAAACTACAAATCCTGTGAAAATGCAATACAATACCTGCCCGCGAAATACATCTGCGTCTCCTCAGAGTTTGTTAAAGTTCGGCTAGGCCTAGGTGTGGAAAATGGGAAAGTGTACTTTTAACGAGACATGGCTAGAGCACAGCGATTTCCGCTGTGGTTACAAGCCGTACAGGGATTGTATTCCCTCTTCAGAGAAATCCTTCTCACTACAAAGAAAATAAATCATCAATGTTTTCAATATTTTTTGGTAGCTGCAAGTTCTGATTATTTACTACACACCCACAGACTCTCAAATATACATACATCTACCAAATAATAATGGCCAACACAAAACTTTCCTAAGGAATATCCTTTCGAAACCAAAATGAAAAGTTTCAGACTGGTCAGCTAATTACCATGCGTTTTGTATTTACTCCCCGGTCAGAAAAGAAACCCACACCAATGCTTGATACAGGCGGAGGTGGCAAACTGTGCTTCCTTGGGGTTGACATCGTGAGGTCTTTCTCATAACTGAAAATCATATTATAAATGTTACATGCTGCTAGATAGCAAATAAAGGTGTCTTCACCACAGGGAGAAATCAGATTATAGTTTAAGTCCCTAACGATAACACCTTTTGTCAAGTTAAAACACTTGTATTGTAATTAGGAAATCATTTTTAATTTACTCAAAGCTTTTATCATTTATCTTTCGGTAAAAAACCTAGCTAGTGTTAGCTGACCAGTACTGGAAGCTACTTACATTTCGCTACTCACATAAGAATACAAACAAATTATAATGTGACTACATGAATTCATAAAATAATGTGAATAAATCGATTTACCTGTCCAGAAGGAAAAGCGCTAACTCTGAGTGGAGCCTCATCCATTTCAATGCCAGAAGTCCTCTCCACCTTGGAAATGCTGCCAAACCAATGTTAATTCTGGTTTTTGACCGAAGTCTATCAAGCTCTTTTTTGTGAAGAGCTGCACTCTCTGAAAACTTTCTTCTTTTTATGATGTTTTCGATGTGTACGCTGTATCACGCAATGGAGGAATGGGCATTTTGTTGTCATCTCTAGCTGCCATGATTTTAGCTTGTGTGGAAGAAAAGTTTTTTCTTTGCTCTGTAACCGTACTGAACCGATCTTAGTACTCAAACTACCTTAGAGCAGTGTGCTCAAGATCTGAGCCAAAGCCCGCCTCTTCTACAGGCTGAAGATAGGCTGTATCAGGTTTGGCTGAAAAGGAACGGAGCGAGTTACAGTTTTCAGAGAAGCATTACTAGCCACTAGGAGGTGTCCATGGTGCTGAAATTCACTCACAGGGCCTCATTTGACTTAGACAGCATGTTTATATAGACAAAACATTTTATTATACACGAAAATATACTACCTACTGCATCTTTAATGTTTATATTTGGACGGTAGTTCATGATCCACCCATAGGCTGCTGTTTGTTTACTTATTACTTAATATTGGCCACCTTGGCTATTTAGTGGTGGTTCTGTGTTGATTAATGCATGCATAGGTTGTTTTAATTATTATTTTTTTGTATGTACAATGCTGTATATTTATTTTACCTTTTGTCATCCCTTTGTTCCTATGTAATGATTGTGTTATATGTTGACACCCCCTCGAAAATGAGATGATACACCTCAAGGGGCTTATCCTAATAAACAAATTTGAACAAACCTTCTTTTCTCACTAAACTTTCTTAGGTGACTCGTACTCCTTCTCATCAGTGTGTTTTTGTTTCAAAGTTGTTTTACTTTACTCCAGGTAAATGTTGCCTTATAAGAGCTGTTTAATATATAAATATTTGTTATAGAATTCAGATTAAAAAAGTATTGAAATGAACACAACTTAATTAACAGTAGAAAAGAACACATAAAAAATAAAACTGAAATGAATTACTTAAACATACAATATCTAGTTTTTGGACACCAGGGGTCTCTAATAATAGCAAAAGATGTACTTGGATGACGTCGGGAAGTTGCGTGGGATCATGGGTTTTGTTAGCGTTCTCAATGACAACCTTCCAATCTAGCGTCTCCGGCAGAAAAAATGTTTGGTGGAAACATTTAGGATGTCATTACACCACGAAGAAATATATATAATATGGGTATAGTGGTTTTTTTAATGCAAAGTACGTCTTTTGTAAAAGAAAGTAATGAAAATGCTTGTGTCACAACACATAGTAACACAAATAAAGGGCAGCCTAAGGACAGGAGTAGCAGAGTGTAATAAAATCATACTGAAATAAAAAATGTAGAAACTGAAATATGACAACAGTATCAGACGTAATAATAGAAAGGTAAAACCAGCCAGAAAAGAGGTTACAATGCTTATGAAAACAGGTGGGTTTTTAATTAAGACTTGAAGACAGACAATGTAGGGGCTGTTATATTCTCTAGGGGCATGGTGTTCCAGAGTTGTGCAAATGCACGCTCCTCTCTACCCTGAAGTCTAACGCGTGGAACTACCAACAAAGCCTCATCATGAGATCTTAGGCTTTGGGACGGAGTGTAAGGATGGACAAGTTCAGAGAGATAGACCGCGGCCAAGTTAGGTAGAGATTTAAAAACGAGGAGTACAATTTTAAAATCTATTCTCTGTCAAATTGGCAACCAGTGTATAGATCTGAGAATCTGAGAGATTTGGTCATATTTCCGACATTTATGGATGAGACTGGCCGCCGCATTTTGGACTAATTGAAGATGGGCGGTTTTGAAGACTTGATATACGGCAATATAAAGAATTGCAGTAATCTAGCCGGCATGTAATAAATGCATGAACAGCCATTTCTAAAGTTTTCAGAGTGAGAAAGCCTTTAATTTTAGACAGTGTTTGAATATTGTAGAAGTTAGAACTGATTACGGATAAAATGTGTTTATCAAATTTTAGAGACTGGTCGATAAGAACACCCAAGTTCCGCACTCCAGTGGATTTAAAAGCCGATAGACTCTCTAACTCAGGGCTTATGTGCTGAGAAGGATCATTTGACACTTGTTGAAAAAGGATACCATACCTGGCCCAACTGATTCAATAATATGTTTTAAATATCTCTGATGGATAATATCAATAGGACAGAATGACGGGTTGAGCTTGACAATCATGTCCTTCAGTGACTGGAGGTTGATTGGATTAGTGATGGGGATTCCGAATCACTATAGTGAACTGAATCATTCAGTACAGTTCATTTTAAAGATTCGAATCCTTCGAATCACTGATTCGGTTAATGAATCTTTTTGTCGAGCTGCTACATTTCATTTTGTGCCCATGATGTGACCTTATTTACTGTGAAAGCAGTGCACTCGTTTTAGTTTTTCAAGCTATGAACACAAAAATGTAAATGTCTGTGGAGATTTGCTGTTGATCCTCCACGGGTTGACAAATTTATTTTGCAATATTTTACTTGGCAATATTTAGATTTATTTTGGTGAAAACGGTCCATATTGATCCTTTGTCGCCATTCACTCATCTTGACGTTTTCAACTTGCTGCATGTACGCGATACAGTTCTGTATCGCGTGGCGTTAATATAGACTTACGTAAAACACATTGAAAATATTCAAATGTACTTTTTAAGGGAAATTAAATAGATTTACGAATGACACGTTTTATTTTCGTTAAGTATGCTTAGATGAACATATTTTATAATAAAGGGTGTGAAGAACAGCCAATAACATCGCTGTGTAGAGACAGTTTGCGCACTCTCGCGACACAAGACTAAGTATTTATAGCCCTTTCAAATCCGCGACAATAAAGACTTTATGACAAAGATTATGCAGATGATTTCGATTTCTGCTGCAGTGTGTGGATTATGATAAGTGTGGGCATCTATTTATTCAGGGCATGGTGATGACATCTATAAAAGCTTTTGATTCGGACTTCACCCGTAGGCTACATTTGCGTAATTTTCTCTTGCAAAAGTGATTTGTTAATTGAACGAATCTTTTGAACCAGTGATTCAGTACACCAAGTTCACTAAAGATTCGTTCAAAAAGAACGAATCGTTCATGATTCGTACATCACTAGATTGGATCAGAACCTCCCAAAAGCCAGAAATGAGATTGGAGGGACCGTTAAATTAGGACACACACTGCAGCTGATGTATATATTTCCAATCAAGTATATTAACAAAAACATACTTGTATCCCATCCAGGGATGGTGTGGGAAAAAATTCGCCCCGGGACTTTGGATGGAGCGGCCGGTGGTGGTGGTGGGGGGGGGTGGCGCGCGCGCGTGTCCCCGCGTTCGTCAATCATTCACTATGGGTTTCTCCTCCTTTAAATACAGAGGAACTCTATCTCGATTTGACGGCCGGGCCAGAGCGCAGTTTTGCGGATGCAACAGCCTGTCCATTTCAGCCTACTGTCACTTGTTTTAATACGTCCGACCGGCCGTCAAAGTAAAATATGACGGCCCGTTTGGCCCGGAATGGACCGGCCGTTCGGAAAAACTCCCGATCCTCCCGATGGCCAGTCCGCCCCTGATCCCATCATAGATTAAATCTTAAAATTCGTTTTTTCAAGTTAATATAAGATGCATTTTAGACCTTTTATTTGAGAATTAGGCTAAATCGGCTACAGCTCATCTACATTTATATCCTTCTAGTCAATGTGAGTCATCATATTTTCTAGTTGCGTGATTGTTTTCATTCTTATCATCCATGTAGATTTTTTTTCTGTCACGTCGAGCCTTACAAAAATTTTGTTTGCATTGAACAGTAGTTAGCATCATTGTTCTTGTAATTCCATCCTGATGTCAAGCTGAGACCATGCTTATTATTAACAAATTGATCAGAATAACAAATAAGATTATCAAGTGAGATCAAACCCATAGAAATATGATGAGATCGGCAAACTTCAGATAAAATACATAATAATTTATGGTGTTTATTTATATGTTGTGTTCACAGTGTCATCCATGTCAATAATTCTGAGTATGGAAACCGATAAGAGAAGACAGTGGAATCTGAAGAGTGTGTGTGTGCGGCTGGTCGACTGCAGGAAAACATTAGAGATGGGTGGGTAAATACAATTTCAAACAGTCAGTGAACTGTCTCAAAATGAGATTTGTTAATACCACTGTTTACATTGATGACGTATGAGTTATGCAATTTCACATTGAAGATATTTACCAATAAATATTGACTTTGTTACATGACGACAGAACCATCTATGTTTTGGTTTGTTACAGTGGACAGCTCTGAGTGTCTCTTACTCATTGGGAGGAGCTTATCTTCAGAAGAGGCTGAACAACATCTTGACAATGAAAAGCAGTGTATCTCTAATGCCGAACTCTTCAAGAAACAGTGCAGACAAAGTGGAGAGAAGCCTTACCACTGCTTAGACTGTGGTAGCAATTTTATGACTTCAAATGAATTAAAGGTTCATCAGCAAATACACACTGGTGAGAATCCTTATGGTTGTGATCAGTGTGGAAAACGATTCACTCAATCAAGATACCTGGTTACACATCAGAGAATACACACAGAAGAGAAACCTTATGGTTGTGATCAGTGTGGAAAGAGATTCACTCAATCAAGATACCTTGTTACACATCGGAGAATACACACAGGAGAGACCCCTTATGGTTGTGATCAGTGTGGAAAGACATTTGCTTGGTCAGGAAACCTGGTTACACATCAGAGAATACATACTGGAGAGAAGCCTTATGGTTGTGATCAGTGTGGAAACAGATTTAGATGTTCAGGACAACTGGCTAAACATAAGAAAATACATACTGGAGAGAAACCTTACCACTGCTTAGACTGTGGTAGGAATTTTATGACTTCAAATGAATTAAAGATTCATCAGCGAACACACACAGGAGACAAGTGCTATAGTTGTGATCAGTGTGGAAAGAGATTTGCTCAGTCAGGTAACCTGGTGGTACATAAGAGAATACACACTGGAGAGAAGCTATATGGTTGTGATCAGTGTGGAAAAAGATTTGCTCAGTCAGGATACTTGGTGGTACATAAGAGAGTGCACACTGGAGAGAAGCTTTATGGCTGTGATCAGTGTGGAAAGAGTTTTGCTCATTCAGGAAATTTGGTGGTACATAAGAGAATACACACAGGAGAGAAGCCTTATGGTTGTGATCAGTGTGGAAAGAGATTCGCTCAGTTGGGAAGCCTGGTGGTACATAAGAGCATACACACAGGATACAAGCCTTATGGTTGTGATCAGTGTGAAAACAGATTTGGTTGTTCAGCACACCTGGCTACACATAAGAAAATACATACTGGAGAGAAGCCTTACCACTGCTTAGACTGTGGTAGCAATTTTATGACTTCAAATGAATTAAAGGTTCATTACTGGAAACATACTGGCGAGAAGCCTTATGGTTGTGATGAGTGTGGAAAGAAATTTTCTCGGTTAGGAACCCTGGTCACACATAAGCGAATACACACTGGCGAGAAGCCTTATGGTTGTGATCAGTGTGGACAAACATTTAGTGTGTCAGGACATCTAGTTTCACATAAGAGAATACACACTGCAGAGAAGACTTAGCATTATTTACACTTAAAAATTGTTCAGTATACAGCTATACATTTCTGTAGAGCCAGATAACATATATGCAATAAGCTCACTCTCTAGGTGCCTAATTGCCATAAATAACTGGATGAGTGTTATTTCTTAAATTTAAACAAGGATAAAACAGAAATCCTCTTAGTCGCCCAAAGTCAAAAGGGATAAAATCAGCATAAGCCTTGGTAACCTGACTTCCCTGATCAAACCTGAAGTAAGAAGCCTAGGTGTTATCATAGACTCTGACCTAAGTTTTACCTCCCATCATAACAAGGTGAGCAAAACATCTTACATTCACCTCAGAAATATTGCTAAATTTAGACCATTCATAACCCAGAAAGATGCAGAGAAACTAATTCACGCATTTGTTACAACTAGTTTGGATTACTGCAACGCCCTCCTTACAGGCCTCCCAAAAAAAGTCTTAAGAGAAGATTAAACTAATCTAGAACTCAGCAGCGAGACTTTTAACAACAACCAAGAGGCGAGAAAATATTATTCCAGTTCTGAAAACATTACACTGGCTCCCAGCTTCCTACAGGATTGCTTTTAAGGTCCTCCTGCTTGTTTATAAAACTCTAAATGGCTCAGTCAGGACGAGCCTATTTTTACGGACTCTAAAATCCTATGTTCCCCAAAGGGCCCTCAGATCTTCCACAGCTAACCTGCTAATGGTACAAAATTCCACTCACAGAAAAATTGGAGATGCTGCCTAAATGCTTTTTATGCCTTCTTTTAATGTTCTTTTACATTTCATATTTATATTTTGTTGCCTGCAAACGTGCTCTATGCTTTTTGTTTTAAATTAAAAATTTTACGTTTCTTTGTCTTTTATTGATGTGAATGTTTAAATTGATGGAAATGTCTTCAATTTTATTATACTTTTATTGATGTAAAGCACTTTGATTTGCATTCCTTGTATGAAAGGTGCTATATAAATAAAGGTTTATTATTATTTGTAGTAGAATCCATGGAGGTGGATCTTTTCCATCTCATGCTGTTCCTGCTGACCCTTTAGTTGTTAATCAACATCCAATGAAATGATGTGCTCATATTTAGGTCACTACAATTAAATATGTGAAATATTATTGTTGATCAGGACCACTACAAATATATATATATATATTTTCTTTTTTGGGGAAAGGTCAGCTTCAGTATTTGACAACAGGGTTGTCATTGTTCTATATTGTGCATCATTTCCAATCCCACTTTTTTGTTTTTTATTATCATTGCCCCCTACACTTCACACCCATCCCAACCCTTACCTAACCGTGACCAAATGTTGAGACCAATTACCTGTGCCATTTTAATATTTATCTCTAGCTAATACATTTTGTGTTATTTACAATATTTACAAATCTTGTGCGTTTTACATATCCCAGTTTCACTTGAACCACTACAAATATTAGTGATGGGCATTCATAATCAATAAAGTGAACTGATCATTCAGATAAGTTATTTACAAGCTTCTTTTGAGTATTGCATCTATATGTAATTATGGGACTATGTTGTTTACTGTAGTAACACTAATTTGAATGTTTCCAGCATAGATCACATGAAATTTATCATTTTGGCCAATTAACCCGGTTTAATTCTTCCAACAATAACAAATTTAATAAGTGCTCAAAAGAAGATAGCACAGGCTAGGTGAGCTGTTGACCCTATACAAGTTCACAAATACGTTTTTGTTCAATATTTCAATAGATTTAGACCTACAGTGCGTATAGAAAAACAACCGTCATACCTTTCACAACTAAAGGTTGAAGATGGCAGGAGGCAAGTGCAATTTTCAATGCCATGGGTTTTATTGAATAAAACATGTCCTAAAGCTATGAACACTGGATTAACTCAAGACTAGAAACATTAACAGAACACCAGGAATGTCACTTACGGGTCCTCACAAGTCTCTGCACACGTAGATGAGGAAACAGCACTGACACTTAACAAAGAACGACAAAACACAAGACAAACACAGGTCATATTTATACTGGTCCAGAGCAGCCAGAACTCTCACATGCAATCAAGGACAGAAACAGCTGGAAAGGTCTAGAGCAGAACATAAAACAGGAAGACACCAGAGGGCGCCAAAGCCCATCCTACCCTAGTCTTGCCCCTGAATGGAAAACCACAACATACACTCACCTAAAGGATTATTAGGAACACCATACTAATACTGGCCCTCATTTATGAAACGTGCGTACGACCTAAAACATGCGTACGACGGGCGTACGGCGATTCTTACGCAAAGCAAGGGATTTATCAATATGAACGTGATCGTAGGCTGCGATAAAATCTCACGTCTGGTCTGACTTCGTGTACGCAAATTCTATAGTGTGACTAGCGGTGTTCATGGTATAACCAACTTGTTCAGTTAATTGTTGAACCAGCGAGCATTGATGAATGTGTCTGCATAGCAACTACCCCATATTGCAAATTACATTTCAGAATTACGAATTAATTATATACAGCACATTGCTATTAAGTGGTTTCTTTTTTCCCTTTCACTTCGGGGTGGCCTAGAACATGAGGGCAGAAATTAGGCAAACAACATTTTTTTTATTTATTGTTATAGCCCGGTGGCCGGGTGGGATGCTCGTCTCTATTTTTCTAAACTGCAGCATTGGAACAAGGAGGGCGCACTGCATGGCTGGAGTCATCTCCTCGGTGAGTTACGCCCTCGTACAATTATTATAATAGTTCTACATTTCTTTGGTGAAATGGTTGGATGTGATTCCTCTTGGTGAAAAAGGTTATGCCCTGACTGAGTACATACACCGCTTGCAAATCCTG
>JACXGM010036409.1:0-11355 GCA_016801145.1 Umbra pygmaea
ACCCTTTTCAAACCTATTGCTATCATTTAACTAATAACACCCTGAATACCCTTTTCAAACCTATTGCTATCATTTAACTAATAACACCCTGAATATCCTTTTCAAACCTATTGCTATCATTTAACTAATAACACCCTGAATACCCTTTTCAAACCTATTGCTATAATTTAACTAATAACACCCTGAATACCCTTTTCAAACCTATTGCTATCATTTAACTAATAACACCCTGAATACCCTTTTTCAAACCTGTTCTACAAATTACTTTGCTCTTCATTTCCTCTGGTGTTTTCCTCTTAGCCAACAGAGCCAACGTAACCATACAAAATCAATGTGAGGTGTGATTCTGAGAAGAGAGGTCAAAGGTTAACATAGAGTGTACGGCCCAGTGATGACTTACAGGCCGACTTCAGTGACTGTAGGAAACAATTTAAATCCATAAACTCCTCAAAACAGACTCAATGGCCAAAATAAAAACACTTCTTTGCCAGTTTATTCCCTCATGTCTTAATTTACCTGCTATTCTATACAAGGATGGAATCCACAACACTGTTGCTATGGCACTGAATGGTCATGTGACCTCTCATTAACAGCCTCCTTAGCTGGGCTTCTAGCTGCAGCTGATTGATTCAGGGATTACACTGGCTATAGTTTTTTATTATACAGTCTTGGCATCATTTCAAAAGAAAGGAAATCCAAATGAAGAGCCGGGGGTAAATAGGGGCTGGGCTGACTTGAGATTATGAGTATGAACGTAATGAGGCCTGTTTCTACCCTCTAATTGTGACACCGGAGCAACAGCTTTGCAATTACAGTCAGTGCAGCAGGCACATAATCCTGGACTTCAGTAAAGAACCAGCGCATCAGGGGGGATCAGCTGTCCTCAGCAACTTTAAGATGTAGTATCACATTATGCCACTATTAATTAGTCACGGCACAGCGCTGACCCTGACGCTACGGCTATGCCGAGTGCAGGCTGGAGCTGTGTGGGTAAGAGTAGCTGTAAACTGGGATCAATAACAGAACAACTGTGTCTCCCGCTAACACAGTCCTGCCATGAGATGCTTCGCTAATTGGGCGTTGGAAACACAGAAACATGCTTTTATCGAATTTTTGGTGTATAAACACAAGAGGGGTCCATACTCCTCTCTGGGCCAGAGTCGACCATTGTGTACAGATGTTGCTCATCTATTGTCAGCAGTAAAGAGCGATACGCACCAAGGGACATGTCCGCTCCCTTTTACCAGTACACAAAGTGCAAATGTTGTAATGCATGTTATATATATATACTATAATAGGCCCATACACAGTGTGGCAGGGTTCAGCAACAGTACACGGCAGCCTAAAGCTGCTATCAGTAAGAAACCCTGTGGGGTGGGTTCTTTGCATACCTCATGTCAATAACACCACACTCTGTGAGAGGATGCTTTCTGTATGCTTTGCACACTGGTGACCCAGTTCTCATTTGCTTCTTGATGCCGACTGGTATCGCTCAGGCTATTGATTGAAGGCTGAGAGACCCCAGGAGTCTGTTGCTGTGATCTATTACATCCTTTCATTCATTCTCCAATGTGAGGAGTTTGATAGCGAGCACACAGGGCCTTCCTGAAGCCGATACAGCCACGCTCTCGGCCTAATGCCCCAGCCCAAACACCCAGTCGGCCCGGTGGGGGTAGGGAGGGATGGAGTAGAGGTGGAACTCGACACCTGACAGTGTCAGTGCCAGGTTCAGTTCTCTCGTATACAAATATTTTACTGCCGGTGAACATCCGGCCCAGACTCTCTGACTCTGGCCTCACATGGGGGGATGTGGAAGACTCAGAGAGCGAAGTGTGTTTCTGTTTGGACGTGTAGTGATGTCGGGGTCAGAGGCCTCCTTTCTTAGTGTGCAAGAGAGCCCCTTTTTAAAAATGTAACATTCCGTGAGCAACTCTTCATTTCTTTTCTTTGTTTTATGCTGTCAGTTGCGCAGGCATCACTTTCCAACAACATGTCCATGATTTCTTAGTGTAAGAGACATACTGCACCAAGAGTCACCATCCATACTTGTTAAAATAAGACCCTATATAATCTGTTATCTGGGAATCTTCCACACATTTTGTTATTATTATAATGCATAGTCAATATTGAACTATACAGTAATTCATTGAAATGTCAGTCCGATCTGGCCATTTAAAGGTGCCTCTATGTGCCAGTGTGATGAATCTGTAGCCTAGACCTGCGGTTGTTGCAGTGGAACGTGAAAATGGCGTTTACATGCAGAAATGTCTTGCCACCCAGTCATAAAGGGTCTGTGAACTGCCAGGAGCTTTCCATCGACCTGTTTGAGACCCCTGGTCTAAGCTGATATGATATGAACTGATTTGTCATTTGTCTCCCTTGAGTGGCATCCTGACCTGAACACGGAGAGACAAGGAGAGAAGAGATGGGCGTAGACAGACAGGCAAACAGACAGGAGTGATGGAGTTTGTCAGCACCTAGCTGGTTTATTTTAGGCATGTTTTAGGCAGTTGTAGCCCAGGTAAACAAAGACATCCAACGTGGCTGGATCCAGTTTATGATGTGAAGCCTTTCTCCTCTTACCGTCGCCCCAATCCTGATGGTATTTTAATGAATAGCTAAAGTTGAGTCGGAATGAGGCTGAATTGTGATCTAGCTTGGTGGACACTAGCTGCAGCACTACAAATGTCTCATTCCCACATCACACACTCAATCATACCACCTAGGAAGCAGAAGTGGCTGCTTTGCCTCAAAAGTTTTTATATCGAGTGTTATTTTTCTTGACAGTTTCCTACTCATAAAACGTTGTGTATTTCCGTTTACACGACCGATTCTTTGAGTATCGGCATGACAGCCACACCTCAACAGCAGAGGAATCTGCTCTGAATCTGGTGCTAAGTGTTTTTCAAGGTTTTGTGAAGTTCTGTAAAAAGCACCATCTTTCTCTGAGGACTCAGATACACCCCCCCCCCCAGACACACACACACGCCCACTCTAGTGGACCTAGCGAGCCAGCCTGAGTGCAGACATAGAAGCCAGTCAGTGATGGTCTAGGAGACAGCAGACATATCTGCTGTTGAAATTGAATCTGGTCACATGAATGTAGAGAAAAAGCCAAAGAGACAGAACAGCAGATAATAGGTTTGCTGTAGTGTCACGCCTGGCTGTGTGTCCACACTTGGGCATTTCTGGAACATTCTAGTGCCTGATGTCCTCATGACAGCTGTGCTCTTTTCATTTCCCAAGTAGATACGATGTTCAGCTCACAATTCACTTCTCTGCATTTGCACAGCCTTCATGGATTCCTTCCCTCTACTATGGTGTTAGATAACACAATGTTCACATGTCTTTTAAAATCAAATAAAAGAAAATTCTGTTCAATCTTGTCAGATTGTATCTATTTTTTTCCCGCTCTTTCATGTGTCCTGCTTGCACCTGCCTTGTTGTATCTCTGGCTGGAGAGATTTTGTTCAAAAATGTATTCAAACCCTTTCCCACCAAATTATCTAAATGTCAGGTCATTTTTGGTCACACCTCAAAATTGATTTGGTCCTGTAGCGCATCTCTCTTTTGATGAACAGAAGATAAAGACAATGTGATTGTTAGTGTACTTGCCTTATTTACACTGCTTTAAAAATGTTCTTCATTCGTATATGTTTAGTTTGAGCACAGTTTCTCTTTTCAATCACATCTCTCAGCCACACCCTCCTCCTCCTTTACTCTCTCCATTTCTATCATGGTGAACTTGAAGACATCCCTTCTTCAGTTGTTTGCTCTGACACACAGAGCTCTGTCTCTCTCGCTGTCTCTCTCCCTCGGTCTCTCTCTCCCTCCCTCTCCCTCAGTTTTCATTTCTTGGCCCAGTGAGCTTCCTAGGTGCAGCCCAGCACTGCGCTCACGTTACAGGCCTATTGACTTCTTAGAAGAAGGATAAAACACGGTGGACATGATTCATCACACACCAGACTCATGATAGCAGCCGTTATCTGCACCTTCTCTTCCAAAGAGCCACGACTGATAAACCCTCCATACTTTATCACCTTCACTTCAGGCTTGTCAATAGTCAGATAGTCAGGCAGGAAGTAATTAATATTTGGAGACACCGCCGCACAGTCACGCAATGCTGTCTTCATAAGGTGATATGAAAAGTGACATAAAAACATGTGCGGTGTTTGAGTTTATTCACAGCTTAATTAGGCTTGTTTTATGTGTTGGATGATAGCTGTTATCTACTTAATAAAAACTAATTGGAGTTTTGTTATTGATTCACGGACAATTAATTTGGTGGTAGCCAACATGTGTTAGTGTCATGACTCATGAGTGATATAGACTTCCGAGGTATTTAATAAAATGTATTTGGTAGCTTTGCGTAGAATGCGGGTACTTCTGTGAAGTTAAAAAACAATGTTCCTTTAACTTCTAGTCCATCCGTTCCCTGAAGCAGCACGTGTTTCACTCCTTCACCGTGAGGAATGAGGCATTTAGAAGTGATTAGAACTAAAGCAGGGTCACCCAGCTTCATACATGCAAATGCAGCTAGCCTCCAGTATATTGTGCTTTACCCTTCAATAACCTCTACATGTACAGTAAACCTGCTAGGTCGCCGTGTCAGATTGCTGTTCCCAGGAGCCATGTGTTAGCATATTCTAATGAGCAGGGAAACTCAGATGAAGGTATTGGCAGGAAGTGATGGTGGCAATGGCCTTAAGAGGCATGGGGCTGTTTTATCACACATGTAGCCCAGTAATTAGTTTGGAACGACCTGGAAACCACTGTCCTCTCTGTTTATACCCGGCGCTCGTCCTCTTTTCCTCCACTATTCAGCATAGTCAACAGTATGACAAACGCGTCGGTGGTTGGGCATCTGGAGGCGTTTCAGTTCAAACTTTGATCCTGCTCACTGTGGCACTGGCAGGCTACAATACATTCCTGTCCGTGGATGTGTTCGCAGTGTTTGTTTACTCCGGAGGAGTAGCAGTGCAAACGTAGCAGCCGGGTTGCGTGATGCCTGCTTCTGACGCGATGGGTCACCTGATGGCTTGGCTGGCACACATGTAGCAATCAGCTAAATGACAGACAGGCCCACAGCACAGCTGTACAACACAGTCTAAATGACAGACAGGCCCACAGCACAGCTGCACACCACAGTCTAAGCCAATTGTGTGCAAATCAGAAGCTGCTATTTTAGTTTCCCCGCTCCCTCCCCCGACAGAGGACAGATTTCATTAAGGCCCCAGGCATCATAATTATGCAAAAATTTCAACAGAGAAAAAGTTGTTTTGTTCCGTCGTTGTTCCGTCTTCCTTTCGTTCTGATCTTTTGAGCCGGTTTTTGTTGGCAAGGGTCTTTTCCTGGTCACTGACCGAACACTCTTATTTTGGGCAAGTTAGAGCTCGAGTTTGAATGCATTATATATTTAGAGGACTTTTAGAAGTGGTTTGAGATATTTCAAAAACTTTGGGACTCGAAGTATCTTGCTTGGCAGTGTCAGTCAACAGTAAAATCTAATACGTTGTTGTAGGAGCTCTGCTCAGAATAGAGTTACCAGGGGAGGGAAATATCCTTAAGTGCTGAGGCTGAAATGAGCCAATGGAGGCAGTTTAAAGAGACAGAAAACATCACAGGAAAGACACAATACAGCTAGAAGCCGTGCCAATCACCTTGGACGTGCCCCTGCGGTCAGTTGCCAGTTTAAACTGGTCATAAAGGGGGACTTTTGATTGGTAAGGGCATCGCTCGACATTACCTGGTCTGAAATAAGCATATTTCCATCACATACTGTACTGTAGCAGCAAGCCACGTTCCAGAGCTTTGTCAGGAGTGACCCACTCAGACTGCACACATCCCCCCATAAAGCTACCCGCATTAAAGCCAATTAACTTGAATTCACTTTGAATGAAAAGCAAAAACACTCCTTTTTTCATCCTTGCCCTTTCCAGACATTTAGGCCGACTGCTGTAGTTAACACAAATCTGTCCAGACCATGAGGGATGTAGCCCGGGCCTCGGCTAAGCCTCACACCGGTCTATCAATGCAACGAGAGGTAGATTTTTGACGCCCTCACCATCCTCGGAACACTGTCAGGGCAGGTCTCTCCAGCACTGCATGCAGGCGGACCACTTACGTGCTAATCCACCATCCCCAGCCTGGGCCCCTGTAATAAAGCTACCTCTTAATCAGGACCCTCCCTCTATCACTTGTCTCTCTCTCCCTCCTTCTGTCCAGCTCAGAGCAATGCAGGGCCTCTGCAATCAGAGCCTGGCGAGCCACAGGAAAGCTAATGAGGCTCTGGTCTAGACTGCCAACACCTGCCCGGTATGTAACGCCGGTAGAATGGAAGGGGATGTGACGTGACTTAAAAGGAGATGAGCAGCAACATTGAGCGCATCCTGGGCGAGGGCTGGGGAGTAGCCAGGTCCCTCTACTGCTGCCGGTGTATTGAGCTGTCAGCAGGAAGGTTCAGAGAGGCGTAGTCGTCTGGAGGTCTGCTGGTGCAAAGCATACATACACAGTGGTGTAAGGACCTTGAGTCGTAAGTGAGGACTTATACCTGGGTTGCTGAGGTAACGCGTATACGGCGTGTATCTGGCTGGAGATAATCAAGCAGAGAACATGAATAACTCTTATCAACTGCGTGTAATGTGATTACGTCGCTGCTCTTTTGTCCGCTGAAGAATTTAACCAAAAGCCACCAACAGAACAAAGGAATGGACAAAGTAGCGGAATTAAAACTATTCAGCCGACAAGCAGGCCCGCGCGTGGCTAATTACAACTATTTTCTGTCTTGTCGTGGGCCCAAATTATATTTTATGCCCAGAAACAAACCCAATCTGATTGAGAAAGGTGCTGAGCGAACGGGTGTTCTGGATGTGTCCACAGGCATGTTAGGGGGTGTGAGAGGGGGCAGAAGCTACTTGTGAAGTTAAGTGTTTGTTATTCAGCTTTAATTATGTCCAGGGGGCCTGAGAGTGAAAGGCCAATCTACAGAGTACGGCTGCTTCTTTAGCCCAACCCACAGTGGACGGGCTTCATGTCATCCTCTGCCTTATCCTCACAGCACAGAATCAGCTACTGAAGGTCATATCAATTAGAGAGTCCTGTTTCGGGGTGCTAAATTTGAAACATATTATTGAAAATGTATCGGGCTATTGCTTCAATGTGAGTAGTATTGATTACAATCTGGACAGGGAATTACTAGTTGCTCACAGCAAACCATGACATGGTGAAACAACTGAATCATATACTGGTATATGTATATATTTTTTATTTGGCACCCACTTGGTAATATACACTGGCAGTAGTTGGCCTGTAGGTGGCACTGTTATAACCAGTGTCAGTCAAATTCACTTCATTTTGTGGGCTAAGCCCATAGGCGTAGGAACAGAGGGGGACGGGGGGACATGTCCCCCCAATATTATAGGCAGGTAATGTGGTCCCCCCCATTAATAAAAACAATTTGATAAAGATGTATTAAGTGTCCCCCCCAATATCAAACTCGCTCCTACGCCCTTGGCTAAGCCCAAGAATGTGAATGCGCTGTCACATGGTTCCACCCAGTTCTAGAGGGTAATTTTTGTGATGCTACACTACACCAGGAGTTTTCTGTCATGTTGTTCTACTAGTTACACAGCCGTGAATTGGGCTGTGTGGGCAGACATCATCTGGGTTCCAGATTACCAAGGAAAGTTTAGTAGTAAGATCTCTTAGATTTCCAATATTTCGGAAGATGCAAAGATGCATATATTGTCTTCCACCTCATTCACTGAATCACCCTTGACTCATGTTTCTAAATAACAAATATACTGGTGTTCAGGTGTTCAGTGATGATCCAAGCATCATGAAGGCGCATGCACACATAGACAATGGCAAAGGTGATGCGTGCTGTTGCCATAGTGAGCCCTCTCAGGGTGGACCTTGAGATTCTCTATGTTTGTTTGCAATTGGCTGACAGATACTTCTTTGCTGTCGGGCGACTGGAGCAGGAATCTTGAAGTATGATTAGATATAATTTGTATTCATTCATTTATTCATGAAATTCAATGGTTCTTTCTTCTAAGAGACAGCAGACCAAACGTACTTGCTCGCTTCATCATGACTGTATGTGTTTCTTGTAAAACAGCAATAAATCGTTCCCGTCTCAAACAAAGGGGGAAAGCAAAAACCAAAGAAAGCTAAATAATAGGGAACACAAACATCTGCAGGAAGAGACAAGTGATTTTGTTTAAATTACTGGTGAGACGTTTGACGAGGGTTTGTTTGTGTGTGTTATTGTGTGTGTATGTTAGCGAAGACAAATCTTACAGTGCACTAAACCATTTATTTTACATTTATACTTACCTGTTTTTTTTTTTCCTGTGGAAGAAGGAAGTGTCTGGATAGCAGAATGTGGTGCTAGCGCTGGTCTCCTGTGGATTTGAATAGGCAAGACATTAATAAATCACGTACTGCAGTGTAATATCTATTGGTCCAGGCACACCGAAATGAAGCATTTTGTGCATGGCCATGCATATGAAGCAAATGACACGGATAACAGAGGTAACGTATGATGGCAGCAGTCCAGTTAGGTAATGATGATGGTAGGGGTCTAGAGTGACATTAGCCAGAGCCTTCAGCTACCTAATTCAGTCCCTGAAGGAGAGGTTAATACAGGAACCCCCCCCCCTCAATATTCTCTCTCCAAGGGGCTGGTAGAAAGATCCAGAAGGCAACTCTGAACTCTTCCTCATTAGCTTGAAATGCTGTGGAAATGTGCTACACAATACCAAGGCAGCGGCGGAAACGTGACTTTAGTTAGCCGAGTGGTGTTTGTAGTATATCACTATGTGTTCTACCACAGGGTGTGGTCAGGTGCTTAGCAGAGAACAGTGTTACCATGGCTGCATGAACAATATGGATTTGTGATTTGTAGGTGAGTTTGTGTTCATCTGTAGAGATGTGTACATCAATACATGTCAGTGGGTTTAGAGTGAATTCAATGGGAGAACCAGGCTGATCATCAAAACAGCCTTTGTCCTTGAGGCGCCAACACCAAGGTCAGCCCCATCAACATTAAAGCTGCTCGCCTGTCGTGTGCACATTCTACATATTGATGTATGCACATAATCATAAAAAGTGGAGGCTTGTGACTTTATCTAGAATCGTCCTCTCAAGACGGACAGGATACAGCAGCATCTGTCCACGTCACTTACACCTCCAGACATTTCTCTGCCAGGAGCTGTCTGATCTGGGCTTATGCTGAGGGGGTAGACAGACTGTCCATCTCCTCCGGACCCGAAACTCACCCAAACACCACTCCTCTGGAGCTCATACAACAAGACTGATTGATGTCCTCCTCACAGCCATGGCCCCACCGCAAAACTGCTCCAAATAATTCAGCCAAACAGCCAAATTCAGGCATACAGCCAAAACCTTTTCTCATTCAAAGTGGTCCCATTTAACAAATACTTTCTCCTAAATTACTTTGCACTGTAGCTTTTTAATAGAATGGTAGTGTTATCAGACCTGCAGCCAAGTTACTAACCCGTTGTTTTTCTTCTCTTTTATGTCTTTTTGGAACCTCCCGATCCTTCTAATGCACCAACAGGTAAGATTATAATACCTTAAACTTCCCTTATTCAGAGTGTTTTTGGAACTCCATTATGCTGAAAGAGAATGTTCCAATTCCTATTTCCATTTTGACCCACCCCTCCCCGGACAACCAATCAGTGTTCACCCATGGTTGGAACACCACTGCGAATGCTAAGGTGTCCCGCGGTCTGCAGCCTATTCCCTGGCCGGGGTAGTGGTGCAGTGAAAGGGCACGGAGGAGATGTCAAGCCCAGGGAGCCGTGGGTGGGCGGGAGGATGATATGAGGCCCGGGCGTTTTGTGTTGTTATTGTTTCTCACTCGGCTGACTGCTAACACAGTGAGCCCCCGTGGCTGGTCGTCTACCCGGCGTGGAGTGGTCAGGACCCTGCAGGGTGGCTGGGCGGGAGGGGAGATTGGATGTGGGGGGAAAGTAATGAGGCAGACTGAACTGCCCGGCCTGTGATCCGGAAGGTGTGTTTTGTGTGTGATCACAAGCGTGTTTGAGCACACAGATGGAACTTTTTCTCTGTACGTGTGGCTTATGTATGTGTACCAGTGTATGTGAATGTGGGTGTACACAGACATCATTATAGCACTACTGAGGCTACAACGTCCTACGCCATTTTGGGTTTTACTGTCCGATGTTAGCTTGATCTGTCTATACTAATTTTATCCTAAAACTCTCATTTAATTTCAGTAAACACCAACAGCAATGGGGGAATCCCAATAGAATCTAACACAAGTGGCAGTGCTTATCTGTCTGTATGAATAATCACTTTTTGGTTCAAGGCAGTTTTGTTGCTTTAGCACCTCTTCCCGGCTCACCATGGAAACCCTTTGAAACTAACGAAAAAGAACACATCATAAATAATTGACAGGAGTGTATTTCTTGTGACCTGTTAGGTTTTCACCTCCAGAATGTAACCATATGTCCTAACTGGATTGTTTGTTTGCTTCACATTGCATGATACTGTTGGTAAGTAGCTACAAATCAGGTTTCTAAACATCTAACTTCAATGCCAGTTTGTGGAAAAAGAATCAGCAGGCTATGTCTAGTGTTGAGACAGGTCTGGTACCTCCAAACTTGCCTTTTTAGAGTAGGGCTGTTTTTTTAGCTGTTATAAGTGAACAGGGCCTGAAGCATAAATGGTTGGCAAGCAGAGATGCAGAAGTTCTCTCTCCCAGTGCCTGAGTGGAGGAGACAGAAGGACCAGCCAGACAATGGTGTGTGGATTTACACAGATTTCTGATGTGAGGATGGACTGGATGTGTGTTGAGAGAGACAGAGTGCAGTGAGATGGGCTGGTTTTAGTGTTCAGTACAGAATGCAGTGAGACAGAGGCTGGTTTCAGTGTTCAGTACAGAATGCAGTGAGACAGGGGCTGGTTTTAGTGTTCAGTACAGAATGCAGTGAGACAGGGGCTGGTTTTAGTGTTCAGTACAGAATGCCGTAAGACAGAGGCTGGTTTTAGTGTTCAGTACAGAATGCCGTAAGACAGAGGCTGGTTTTAGTGTTCAGTACAGAATGCAGTGAGACAGAGGCTGGTTTCAGTGTTCAGTACAGAATGCAGTGAGACAGGGGCTGGTTTTAGTGTTCAGTACAGAATGCCGTAAGACAGAGGCTGGTTTTAGTGTTCAGTACAGAATGCAGTGAGACAGGGGCTAGTTTCAGTGTTCAGTACAGAATGCAGTGAGACAGGGGCTAGTTTCAGTGTTCAGTAAACAATGCAGTGAGACAGGGGCTAGTTTCAGTGTTCAGTAAACAATGCAGTGAGACAGGGGCTAGT
>JACXGM010036412.1:0-11392 GCA_016801145.1 Umbra pygmaea
TTTCCTCTTCAGTAATGAGTCCTTCGCATGAACATCTTTGTGTATTTGTTAGTTTTAAGTTATTATTAGGGAAAAAACTCATACAATTAGAATCTGTTAAAGGTAAGGGAGAAGACCGAAAGGAAAACATCTGTTTGAAGTATTTTACTTCCTGTTCCAGAATTTCATCTGGCGAGTGGTAAGTGGATCCTTCATTAGTTACTAATTTCAGAACATTCTTCTTTGAATGTTGAAGATTTAAAAAAAAGAATGTGCATTGTTCCGCATATTCCATCCAGCTTGCTTTATTTTTATAATATATTATATTTGATCTTTCTTGTATGAGTTCCTCCATTTCTTTTTGTTTATCCTCCAACTTATTCTGAAGTTCCGTATTATAGCTGTTACTGTTATCAATCAGACCAATTATGTCTGCAATTTCTTTGGATAGTATTGACTCTTTTAATATAAATTGCCTTTTTTTCCAAGAAGAGTACTGTATTGCATGGCCTCTAAAGGCAAATTTAAAGGCATCCCACACAATAATCGGGTCTGCTGTACCTATGTTATGTGCGAAAAATTCGGATATACATTTTTTTGTCGTAGCTAAAAAGGAATTATCCTCGAGTAAGCTTTGTTTAAATTTCCAGTACCCTCTTCCCCGTGGAAATTCTGTAAGGACAATATTAATGCCAATTATATGATGATCCGACCTCATTCTATCCCCTATCAACACTTTCTTAACCTTTGGTGCAAGAGAAAATGACGTAAAAAAATAATCAAGACGACTAGCTTGGTTAAGTCTCCGCCATGTATATCTTATCATTGAAGGATATTTAAGCCTCCATATATCCACCAACTCTAGAATGTTCATGCAATTATTTATTTCCTTTAGTGCTTGTGGGTGATAGTTTATGTTGTTTTTACCTTTTCTATCCAAACTGGAGTTCAACGTTGTGTTATAATCCCCAACCATAATTATATAGCCCTGTGTTGCCTGTAATTTTAATAGTTTGTCATATATCTCTTTAAAGAATAGTGGATGATCTTTATTTGGACCATATAGGTTAATAAGCCATATCTGGTTCAAGTCTATTACCATCTTTAAAATGATCGACAGTGTTGCCGTATATCTATTCCGAAGCTGTAGGGGGAGCTCTAAGGAGAAATCTGCGAGCAAAAAGCATGAAAACAGTGAAGAAATGCCCCAAACTGCATAGCTCCACTTTAAGCGACCGAGTGAGCAGAGCGACAGTCCGAGACCCCTTATGGGAACTTACCGATCCGCAGATTCAGAGCCAGAAACATTGCAGACTCGCAGACCATGGGACTCGTGAGTCGCGGAGGACAACTCATGAGTCCCATGGTCTGCGAGTCTGCAATGTTTCCGGCTCTGAGTGTACCGGATCGGGAAGTTCCCATAACCTGTCTCGGACTGTCGCTCTGGTCGCTTAAGTTGAATTGTAGAGTTGTGTTTGCCCATGAAAGTCAGTCAATCGCACGAATCAGCCGGCTACGTTGTCATGAGTGGATCTGTATCAGACGAGCGAGTGAAGTCTCTCCTCGAGTCAGGGTAAAGCAATTCCACAACAAAAGCGCTACTATAATGTAAATATTTGTCTTTTTTCTTAGCATTTATTATTTGAACATTTTGCATGTTTGTTCCATTTTATTGTTGTTTTTGTATTTAATATATTTTATTGTTATAATAATTTTTGTTGTAATATAGTTTAATTAAAGTGGCTTTTTTTCATCTATTATTATGACATTGCCTGTACGTGGCTAAATTATGTGTTTCTTTTTTCAAGTATGCCTTTTTAAAATAAATGTTTGTCACTAAACTCTGGAATAGTGAATCTGCACCATGTTAATACATTTCTCAAGGTTGGCAGGTAAGCTTATTGTGTTTCAACAACAATGTTAGTGAGTAAATCTACCAAAATGGCTACCCTCTTGGTGGAGTGTGATGTGTAAGATGAGAAAGCAAAGATTAAGTCATGATTGTAAAAAACAGTGGCTATCTGTACATCCTTAAAATGAATCGAGTTTGACAGGCCTAGTCTACGATATTTTTTGCTTTCTAAAAACCGTTTTAAAACAAACACAGCTTTAGGGACTGTTCTTTATTTATTTAAGGGGCTACCGGATGAGTTGAGATCTTTAGCCAAAATAGACTTGACCCTCTCTTTGTCAGCAATACATTTTTCTATGACCCTCCAAAATTATTGAGAAAAAAGGCATGACACTCCAACATTTTATAGATGCCTTCTGTACTGGTTTGAGCTTGGGAAAGATGTACAGATAGCCACTGTTTTTTACAATCATGACTTAATCTTTGCTTTCTCATCTTACACATCACACTCCACCAAGAGGGTAGCCATTTTGGTAGATTTACTCACTAACATTGTTGTTGAAACACAATAAGCTTACCTGCCAACCTTGAGAAATGTATGAGTACCACTTCAGCACGGACACAGCGTTTCATAGTGATGCACAGCATTTGGAAAGTGGGCATTTTACCATCTTAATATGCCCACAAAAAACAACATATGCAGACTTATAAAATTACTTATATAGATTGTGTGTATATTCAACAACCAAAAACATTGCTATCTCTTGTCTGAGAGTCTTATAAAATCCTAAAACTGACTATACTCAATGGCAATTTTAATCATAGAATTAAAATGAATACATACCATTAAGGTCTGCTATTATTAATATTACCAGAGGGTAGGGCACTCTATAACATTTCCAGTTATTGGGATAGATGCTGTGGCAGTCTACAGTTCATGTAGTTTTCCCCCCTGTACATGACATTGGCAATCTAAACAAGAGGGCTGGGTGTGCATTATAGTCAGTCCTGCAATTATATTTTTTATAATTATATAGTATAAAATGTGAGCTGAACTGTGACTTGGAATCTTCAATGGCAAGAGGTTTTGCGGTCATTCATGCAGATCAATGAGCAAGACACACGTGGCAATGCAAAAACACAAATTGATTACAGTTCAGCTCACGTAGCACAGAGTTTGTGGTTTGACTGATCAAGTCTGTTTCCGAAGATGGCGGCTGCCTTGTAGACACGAACGGTAAGGTATTTTTAAACTATTGCTCTAATAAACTGTACACTTACAAAGTTCTCAATGCTTAGGTTAGCATGTAGGGACTCTGGTCATGCTATTGTGGAAGTGTGGTGCTATTTTGAGCCTTGTTAGCGGTCTATAATAGTGATTTATTTTTACTACAAATGTGCCCTCACAACCAGCATTATAAGGTAATTAACAGTTTGCACTAAAACTGGGCACATTCGATTAGCATGAAAAGATATTCCAGAGAATGGTCGACTCGGTAGCAATGTGTTATTAACCCCTAGGTTCATTTTGCGCCAGAGTTGTCCTTTAACAGTGAATTAAATAGACACTTTCAAATAAAAAACTGCGTATTTAAAAGTAGTATTTCGTAGGCAAACATATACTTTATTTTCAAATAGCTAGAACGGTCGGAAGAACTGGACAAGAACACAAACATAAGAACAAAATGAGGACCTAAGACTAACCTGAGTACAGCACATAAACACATGACATGAACATTTGATATAACACTACTAGAGATGCTCATTTCGGGTAATTTTCCTGACTGACAACCGGAACTCGTTAACCGATTATTAACCGTTAACTGATAAGATTATAAGATTCAATTGCCTTTAAATAAAAAATGTAATTGACGAGTGTCTGTAACCCGTTAAATATACAAACATTTTTATTTTAACAGATTTGTTTTAATGTCTAAACAGCATACAGAACAGATCAACAACAGCTGCCGGGTGCACCAGCTTTGCGTAAAAGTTAACTCGGGTGCAAAGTCCACACTAAACGATACGATGAAACTAGTTAGTTTCATACTAAAGCTGTGTCGATGTTTGGTTTCACCAAACTAAACTGGCGTAAAGTCCACACCAACCAAAATATTGTAGCAGAAAATTTGTCGTAGACGTTTTCACTTTCGGTTTTCAATCAAAGGAAAGTAGCCTTGATGCAGGGTTTACAGAGTTGTCAAATTATAGAACGAAAACAGTCGGTGACAATCTGGAACAAGGTTGTTGCTTACAGGAGGCCTACTGCAAATAAGGGCTATATTTCATTAACACAAAACAAAATGTTGATAACGCTTGCTATGTGTTATGTTACTAACGATACAATATCTGCCGAGCGCACCCATTTCATTGAAATTACCATTACGGTCCTCTCCGAAAATAAAGTGTGTGTTGTCAATCACTGTGTGTGTTGTTTTTAAGGTAACATTATTTTGTCGGCTATAATGCATCAGGAACATGATGAATTATAGCCGATAAAGTAATATATGCTTCCCAATACGATAGCTTTATACGTTTCTGTACATGAAAAATGAAAGCGCAAGTTAATATCACAGTCATAATAAATGTCCAAGGGTTGTCATTTTAAATGAAACACGTGTTGCAGACGCAAAACAGGCAACCGGTATATTACCTATATCTCCCTACCTTTCAAAACGAAGCGCCAGGCTCTGGTTGCGCGTGTCAACGCGCCACATGATTTAACTAATATAGGCTATATATATGTAAAAAAATAAAAAAACTTCTTAACCGTTTAACTGATAGTATTAATCGGTCAAATGTTTTACTTTCGGTTAACGGTTAAACGGTCAATATGAGCATCCCTAAACACTACACTAAACACATCAGTCGCAGTTGGTGGATCTTAATTGGGGAGGACGGGCTCGTATTACGCTCGGGACCGGAGTGAATGGAATGGTGCGCAATGCACAACATCCAGTGTGCAAAACAAAAAAACACTGGGCTTTGTGTGTTGTGCACCATTTCATTCACTCCGTTCCAGAGGGTAATACGAGCCCGTCCTCCCCAATTAAGATCCACCGACCGCGGCTGAAACACATGAATGGACTGTCTAAACATACCACAAAGAACACAAGATACAAATTTACTTTAAACGTATGAACTGAACATAAGAACAAGAACAACCATATACATGGACAAGAACAATGAACCACACTGAACAACCAAACAGACAAAACTAAATACCATACTAATGAGGGGAGGGTGTGCAGGTGTGGACTAAGTAACAAAACCGATAGGCTGACAAAAACATGTGATGGGATCTTGTGACACAAAGAGCGGGAAACAAAACAAAACACATAGTGGAGAAACCACCCTGAAGTGACACAGAACAATGACAAATACTACAGATATTGTGACAAAACCCCCCACCTAAGGAGCGACACCCGGCGCGACAACTCCACAAACACCAAACAATTAAAAATTAAAACAAGCACACAGAGATGCAAGAGGTGGAGGGCAGGGAAGTGTAGCAGGGCCCAGGCAAATAGGGACACAGGGGGCGGCCGGGCGGCAGGGAACACAAGAGGCGGCTGGGCGGCAGGGAACACAGGGGGCAGCCTGGGGGCAGGGAACACAGGGGGCAGCCGAGTGGCAGGGAACACGGGGTGGCCGGGCGGCAGGGAACACAGGGGGGGGGCTGGGTGGCAGGGAACACAGGGGGCGGCAGGGAACGCAGGGGGCGGCCAGGAACACAGGGGGTGGCCGGGCGGCAGGGATCACAGGGGGGCGGCCGAGCGGTAGGGAACACAGGGAGGGGCCGGACAGAGGGCCTGGGGTCAGGAAGTCCTGGCGGCAGGGGTTCTGGCAGGGCTCCCAGAACCCCTGGCGGCAGGGGTTCTGGGAGCCCTGGCAGCAGGGGTTCTGACGTCATGAAATCTGGTGGTACGGATGGCAGCAGTGAAGCAGGGGGTCCGGTGTCCTCCAAAAACACATAAACAGACTGTCTAAACATACCACAAAGAACTATAACACAAGATACAACTTTACTTTAAACGTATGAACTGAACATAAGAACAACCACATACCTGGACAAGAACAATGAACCACACGGTTCTAACGAGGGGAGGTTGTGCAGGTGTGGATTAACCAACAGAACCATAGGCTGACAAAACATGTGACGAGATCATGTGACATAAAGAGCAGGAAACAAAACCAAAACAAAACACATAGGGGAGACACCACCCTGAAGTGACACAGAACAAGGACAAAATACTATGGACATTATGACATGGGTTTAAAAACAGACCAAAACATTGCTGTTTTGTTCATATGCTGAACTTAAGTCCAGAAATAAACATTTACATGAGCATTGTGTTTATTTTATAGGAACAAATCCTGCCTGTCTCATCAGAAAATCACTGAAATTGTAGAAACTACTTTCATGTCTGTTCTACATTATGGTGATATGCTACATATGCGTGTTTCAGCATCAGTGCTAAAACCCCTTGATGCAGTCTATCACTAACCCCTTGATGCAACTATCACGTTCTGCATTTTATTACTGGTGCGGATTTCCACAATAATCATTTTCTTTTGTACGCAGCAGTTAGTTTTGACTCCCTGGTATCCATAAGGGTAAGACATTGGTTAACATTTATATATATGATAAAATGCACCTACTGCCATTTTAAATTGCCTCAAAATTCTGCGGTTACCTACAGTAACAAGCTCACAAGACAGGTTAGTGCTGGAAATACCTCTGCCTTATTCAGAGTTGGGGAAAACTGCATTTGTCTCCCATGCCCCTCACAGTTGAAACACATTACATTAAGACCTAAGCTTGATGCTTCGGTTCCTTTAGGAACTCTTTACAGAGAGACCTTAAGCTTAATGCATTTGGGTCCTTTATGAAATCTTTACAGAGACCTTAAGTTTGATTCATTGGTTTCTTTAGGGACCTTCACATCTATGCTTAATGAGCTGTTTTCTGTTGAAGGGTGGGCCGGATTATGGACTTCCCTTTTGGTTTTAGTTAGTTGTCTCGTGTGTTTATATATCTGCTTTTGTTGGTCCTTAGTGCTATGCATGGTTTTTTGTTATTCTGTTAGTCTCACATGTGCCTATTTGAGTTACTGCCCTGTGTGTTCCTGGTTTAGATTTCTGTCCTGTGTGTTTTCTTTGTGCAAGTTTCTGCCCTATGTGTTTTGTTGTGTTTTTTTTCCCACTTGTGTTGGCTTCATGCATTACGTGGTGTTATGTTATTCGGGTTCTGTGTCTTTTAAGGTTACGTCTATGTTGACTATGTCCCAGGTGTTTTTCATTAGCCCTCATGTGATTTAGTATTTAGTGTTTGTGTTTCTTTCCAGTCCTTGTCATTCATTGTTCCCTGTTACATGGTCGTGGTTCGTATTATATGTTTATTCCTGTTCAGCCCCACGAGCCAGTAATTGATATTGTTTATTTTAATTCCTCTATATGCAGAGCTCAGCTGGGAAAGAGAGCATTGGTCTCAGACAGACTCTTTCTGAATAAATAGATAAAGGTTAGATAAAGAAAATATAAAAAATGTGCACCATCTCTCTTGGTGTTATTTAAGGCAACTTTATGACATATTGTTTGTTTTGGTGGTTGGTGTCTGTTGTTGGTAGAAAGACACCTGATATTGGATGTTGTATTATTTGTTTGAAATCACATGTCCAGAGAATGAATTGGTGAATATCTTGATTGAAATCCACATTTCATTTTCTAAGAGGTGAAAAAAAGAATTTCATTGTTTACTAGGCACATAGTTCACATTATGTTGTCTTATGTTATGGTCTTTGTAGCTATTATATAATCTAAAGATTGCATTCGTGAGCTTTGATTGTAATCCACATTGTATTTTCTGAGGCTGAGTTATAGCTATTGTAAAACAGACATTTGCTCCGATATATGTTTATTAATAATTTTGGCTGTTTACCAAAATATGTTCATATAGAGTTAAAAATAGAATATGGGCTTAAAGTGCAGTCTCAGCTTTAATTTAGGGTACTCACATTCAAATTGGATAAAGGGTTTAGGAATTATAACTCTTTGAATTTGTAGCCCCCTTTTTTCAAGGGACCCAAAGTAATTGGACAATGGACTCAAACGCTGTTTCGTAGACAGTTCTGTGCTATTATCTCATGATGTCCTCATCAATTAAGCAGGTAAACTGTCTTGAGTTGATTCCAGGTGCGGCATTTGTATTTGGAATATGTTGCTGTGAACCCACAACATGCGGTCAAAGGAGCACTCAATGCAAGAGAAACAGGCCATCCTTAAGCTCCAAAAAACAATTATCCATCAGAGATATAGCAGGAAAAGTAGGAGTGATTAAAAATCAACAGATTGGTACATTCAAAAAACAATTACGCACTGGTGAGCTCTGCAACACGAAAAGGCCTGGTCGTCCATGAGACAGAAGTGGTAGATGACCGTAGGATCCTTTCCAATGTAAAGAAAAAAACCTTCACATCATCCACCCATGGATGAAGCATTCCTCCTTTTATTAATAGAACACAAGTCTCAATATGCATTAATTACCTGTGGCAGCTTAAAATAGGCAACAGTAATGCCCAAATTAAAACAAAAAAGCTATATAATGCACAGCATTCACAAGGCTGTCAATATTTCTATATAAGAACACAGTCACAGATTTAGATAACAATACTGGTAAACACACACATACAGGCTGAAGCAATGACAATATCCCTTAACTCTCTACGAATACCATCAGCCTTAAATAGGGTAGCTAGGTGTCTATTAACCACAGGTGAGCTTGATTGGCATTGATGAGGGAGTTGATGGAACGGTGCTGTCAGTAGACAGGAGACGCAGAGCACAGGAACCTCGACGCACTGGGACCAGGAGTGATGGGAGTGCTAACAGTACCCCCCGACTCGCAGGTGAGGTGCTGGGCAGTTTGGCTGGGATCTAACACATCCCGGGTTGGAAGCCAGCACTGTTCCTCTGGACCATACCCCTTCTAGTCCACAAGGTACTGGATGCCACCCCGCTGCCATCTCGAATCCAGAATGGTGGAGGGGGGGGTCTACAGCACCGGCCTGAGGAGAGACACATGAAATACAGGGTGAATACGCATAGACACAATCAGTTGGAGTTTATATGTCACCTCATTGACTCCCCTTACAGGGCCCTACAAACCGAGGACCCAGCTTCCAGCAGGCAGAATGGTAGGTTTGGGGTCAGGAGCCAGGCCTGATCCACAGAGTGGTAGATGGGAGTGGCCCCGTGGTGACGGTCTACATGTAGGTTATGGTGCGCCCAGCAGCCTGAGCTAACACAGGGACATTCTGGTCATCGGCAGGACACCATGCAGGATTCTTGTGCAATGCCTGCTGAATTTCTGTATCCATCTCCCAGACCACCGATGTCACTATGCAGGCTACTGGTACAATTGGACTGTCATTCACCAGGCTCTCCTCCATGTCAAACTGGCTTGAAAGAGGATCGCCCTTCACATTTCTGCTGCCCGGAATATACTGTAGGATAGGGTGTATGTGAACCTGGCCAGGAACAGGGCCCACCTCGCCTGGCGAGGGTTCAGTCGCCTCTGCCCGGATGTATTTCAGGTTCCGGTGGTCAGTCCAATTCAGGAAAAGGTGTTAAGCCTGGGGTGACCAGACGTCTCCGTATTTGGTGGCCTGTTCTCGCCTGGAGCTGACAATAGCTAACAGCTCACAATCACCAATTTCATAGTTTTGTTTGAAAGGTGTCAGATTATTGTAGTAGAAGGTGCAAGGGCTGAGCTTAGCCGGTGTACCTGACCGTCCGATCCCCCTCTCAGAATTATCCACCTTCAACAAGAAGTGTAACGACAGGTCGGGGTGTGCCAACCAGGAGCGGATGAGAAAAGGAACTTAATTGAGGTGAAAGCCCTGTCCACCTCAGAGGTCCACTGAGGCCTGGTTGGCCCCCCCTTCAGCAGGGACTTGACCAGAGCCACAAACTTGCTAAAACCATGAATGAACCATGTAATAATTGGCAAAACCAAGGAATTATTGTACTGCTTTTACGGTGGTTGTGGTAGGACAATTACGCACGGCACCAATGGGATACACCGCCATCTTCACCCTAGTCGAGGAGAGGAGGTATCCCAGAAAAGAGATAAATTGCTGGAAGAATAGACACTTCTCAGCCTTCACATATAAGTTGTGCTCCAGCAGTCTTTCAAGCGGTGGACCAGAATCACATGCTGTTTGCTCGTGGCCACACCGCATCCCAGCATGTCCATAAAGATCTCGTTCATGAATGACTGATACACTGCGGGAGCATTCATAAGACCATACAGCAAGACCAAGTATTCGTAATGGCCAGTTGTAGTGCTAAATGTGGTGTTATACTCATCTCCTTCTTGGATAGCACATGATTGTAGGCACTTCTGAGGTCCAATTCTGTAAAGAAGTGCACCATGCATAGTCTCAATAACAGAGGGGAAGTGGGTAGGTATAGCATACAGGGATTTGGTTTAAAGCACAATAGTATATGCATGGACGCAGACCCCCAGCTTTCTTCTTTACAAAAATAAACTTGAAGATGCAGGTGAAGGGGAGGGGCGTATGTACTCTTGGCACAATTATTCAGAGATACAGTGCATCCGGAAAGTATTCACAGCACTTCACTTTTTTCACATTTTGTTATGTTATGCAGTTATAACTAAATGGATTAAATTCATTATTTCCCTCAAAATTCAAAAACAATATCCCATAATGACAATGTGAAATAGGTTTGTTTGAAATCTTAGCAAATTTATAAAAAAAGCACATGTACAGAAGTATACACAGCCTTTGCCATGACACTCAAAATTGAGCTCAGGTGCATCCTGTTTCCACTGATCATCCTTGAGATCATCAGCTGGCCAATACCATCCCTACAGTTAAAGGGATACTTCACCCTACAGCTATCTGGAGGTGCTAGTAGCTCCCCCCAGTCATTTGTAGAACAGTGAGATATGTTTCACCCATGCCTGGCTAGTGTAAGAGCAAGATTTGAAATTTCGCGGGGAATTTTCACCCGCTGACATCACGGTGGAAATCCAATGAACCTTGGAGATAGGAAAAATGAATACAGGCGTGTATTCGGTCACAAAAATAAGCATCCCTGTTAGACTGATCTGGCTTTCAAACCTACTCTCTTAAAGCCTCGGTTGTCCTTGATTTTTTAAGCTATAGCTTGTCTTTCTGTGACATTTCGATCAGCGGTTTTAATGCTAAACAGACGAGGTGGTATGATTTTTTCAGTATGTAGCGAACTACAACGTTAACTTCCTTGTTCCAAGCCCCGCCCACCCGGCAGGTCCTCTAGATTCTGTGAAACAGTTCGTAACCACAGTCGCTGGAAACACAATTGCTACTAAATTAGGATTTGCAGATGAGGAATTTTACAACTTGCTTTTACATTCTGAGTGACATCCAACCAACATGTTTGTGCCCGAGTACACCGAAGAACATTTACAACAACTGGAGTTTGATATCCAGCTTCAACAAGGCAGCATGTTCTACAGATAGCTAATCCAGTTGAAACGCGGTTAAATTCTAA